>JAQIXP010002357.1:0-15321 GCA_034700285.1 Proteroiulus fuscus
GGGTTTATGTATTATCCAACAAAGCAAGTTGCTCCTGCATACACAACCGACTTCAATATATGTTTTCCCCAAATTTCATGCGGACGAAGTCGCTGGTCGACCAGCTAGTACAATATAAAAATTTCCTGTTTTTTGGGCCATCATTTTAGGCTGATTACTTTATTGCCTGTAGATCCCTATAGGAGTAGAATTTGGGAAAATCCTTACTCATCTTTGCCCTCATCATTAGATCAATGGATTGTCCAAATATCATGTTTCTAGGCAAGTGGTTTGGGCTGGGCGTCAATTTTCTGTGGATCACTTTATTGCCCATAGATCCCTATAGGAGTGGAATTTGGAAAAATCCTTTCTTAGTAGGTGCTGACATCAAAAAATAAATGCTGTCCAAATTTAATGTGTCTTGGACCTTCAGTTTGGGCTGGGCGATGCTGAGTCAGTCAGTCAGGACTTGTCTTTTTATAGATATAGATTATATTACTTAAATCCCTTTATATCCCCATAGATCCCCCTATAGGAGTGGAATCTGGAAAAATCTCTTTTATCCCTTTTACGTCTTTGCTTGCATCATTAAGGGAATAAAATACCTAAATTTCAGGTTATTATGGTCAGAAGTTTGGGCTGGGCGTTGAATAACTATAGGTCAATGAAATGCCTGTAGATCACTCTAGAAGTAGAATTTTTAAAAATCCCTTTTTAAGTATTTATATCTGTGTTAACATCGTATAGGGAGTACTATAGGAGATAATAGGGCTAAAAGACATCTCTGAATGAATTTACAAGTTAAGGACAATGAAAATGCCTTAAATTTAAAATGAATTTGTTACTCATGTAAAACTGCACATCTCGTATTTCCATTGAATTCATTCACTGATATTCTATAAGTAGGCAAATCACTCCACTACCCTCTTAGGATTTGTTTTAAATTAATAACAGAAATGTCCTTGTTGGCATTTCATGCATTCCTTGTGTTTGGTATAATTTTTGCAATATTATTTTCTCAAACGTATTGCTTTCTATCGGAGTAACTTCGTTCAATTTATTTCTTTCGTCTTTATCATTTTTTCCATATAAAAAGAAGCCAGTTAACGCTATTAATGATCCGAATTCCCCATTTTATGATGAATAAAATCGTATTATTTTCTACGTTGAATATCGATGTATATACTCGAGTGTGTGTTGGCAACATTGACTTCTTTTTGCGGAATGAAATCAATGATAATCGTGTTTGCGCAAATGCTATTAGATTTTGGAGTTTTGTGAAATACCTATAAAAAAAGGAAGATGCATTAAATGAATGAATAACGATGCATTTGTCTCGTCGTATATTTAAATAGTATTTTCGGCTCCTACATTTGCGCAATTGATTTTTCTATTATTAAAAAGGACATTTTTGTGGCAAGTCTAGATGCATCTACTATAAAGCAATCTTAGAACATCCTACCTATAGTTTTTATACCTCAATATAAAGAATATACATTGGACCCATTAAGGCAATTTGGTGTTTTTATGGAGCCAGACTAATTTAATTAAATGTAGAAAAAATATTCATTATTCTTATGGGGAGCATATAAAGTTACTTTAATTACTACTTAACATTATCATTCTTATATAGTGATTATTATAACATGGTAAAATAACCGCGGAATGAAATAGCCCTTTTATAAGTGGTTTGGCTAACCTGTTAATTATTTATTTTAAAGTATTTCTTATGATCTCGATGTACTCTCATTATACATTATTTTGAATAAAGATTGATCAAAAGGATACTTTTATTTCATGTAGTTATGTACTGTTACCTGGGATTGCAAAAATTTACCCAAATGATTTACATAATCTTGCATCAACAACATTTATCTCTATAAGAATTATTTCAATGTCGGAATACATTTTCCCTATTTAATAATTCTTATTACCGGTATTTATAAAAGAATGAAAATATTTGATTAATTTATGACATAATTTCCAAAAATAAAAATTTCACTGTAGGGTTGATGTGACTAAAGTGGTTTACATAAAGAAAAGGAGCATTGGTTCTAAATTTCAATGAATTATGCGATTATATTTGACTTCTTATTTAAAATGATAAACTTTTTATCAAGTTGAGGCCATAATAATTTACTCAAAGAAAACAAAAATGTCAAAATGTGGGGAATTGTCATATCTTGAACACTGTGGAAGCCTTTTTACGAAATAATTATTATTTCTTAAATTAAAATTTAAATGCATTAAAATTACTATGAGAAATATTTACTTCCTTCTGTAAAAAAAAAATAATACAAAATAACCATTTTATTTAATGAAAAAGGGGATTTTACAGTGTCTTAACTGAATAAATTTCCAAAAATTTTGTGTTTTTGACATTTCACTACAATTTGTATTTTATGTGTATTTATTTATTTTGTTTATTTATTCTTTTTTTTATTTTTGGAAAATTGCAAAACACAATATTAGAATGAAATTCCTAAAAAAATACAAATAGTAGAAAAATGTCAAAAATTCCCAAATTTAGGAAATTTATTCAGCTAGGACACTGTGTAATCCTTTTTTTTCATAAATAAAATTGTTATATTGTAATAATTTTTTTCCTTGAGGTGATAAATATTTCTTAGCGTTTTTTAATACATTTAATCTTTTTTTCAAAACTAATAAAGCTTTTATAATGTCAGGGATCTTATAATTCTCTACATTTTGGTATCTTTGCTTTCTTTCTACTATCTTTACTTCAAAAATCATTCTTACTTTAATTCTCCCCCTTAAACACCATATATTTGTTTTTAAACCTCGCGTTAGCGATCTTAAAGGGACAGTCCCACTTTGTGACAAATGAATCTTAAAATTAATAATATTAATACTAAAAAAGGGCAGTCTTATTAATAATTGCAGGTCACCTACCATAATTCAGAACTCCAAATGTTTCCAAAAAAGATGATATAGGCGCCAATTTTATAATAATCCTCCACCCAGGCAGAATGGCGCTGCGTGCAAAGAGGAGTTCCAGTTGGCTTCACTTTATAACTATGGAATAGTTATACACATTCTCTGTTACGCAAAAACTTTTACATCATCAAGTTTATCACTATAATGGGCGCATGCGCAATTAACAAAATGACTTCAAACATGGCTACTATCAACCATCGAGATTTTTATTCACATTGGCATGTTTCGAAATTATTAACTTTTTAATGGTAATTATAAATTAAATGTCAATTTCTACACTCTTCTTGTTTTATTCCCCTCTTTATTTCAAAATATGCTTAATGTAAAGTGGGACTGTGCTTTAATCACCTGTTAAACCTTTTTTTCTCAAAGAATTTAAATTATATTGTTTAAAATAATGACATTTGTTGCATTTGGTTATGATATCTTCATTGACGTATTGTTAATAGTTTCAATTTTTTTATTTTCAGGAAGCTGAAAATGCGATAGCTAGCATGAATGGTCAATGGTTAGGCAGTCGTGCCATTCGAACAAATTGGGCAACACGTAAACCACCGGCCCCTCGCTCACAAAACGAAGGTAAGGTCCGAATTTGTTTGATTTAGAATTACTAACATGACGAAGAGGGATTATTTTATATTATATGTGTGTGTGTGGGTCTACAAATAATAGGAAATATGTGAATATCCCATAATCCTATTGTTTTTAGAAGGAGTTTTTATTTATCTCGTATATACAGCTATCAGCTTTTTTTTCCTTGTAATTATTTCATGAATGGTGAAAGATGAGTGTATTTTACCATGAAAATTGCATCGTCCATAAGCATTAGAAATATGTATTAATTCCCTGCTAATTAATTTCCTCAAAACATGGCTCTTACATTTGCTTTAATCGATTAATAGGCGAGGATGTTTTAATTAATTAGCACTTATATTATCTGTATTCTCAATTACACTTTACCATTAGACGAAACCTATATAAAATTAATGCCTGCACATTTTGAAATGAATAACTCTCTGAATATTATAAGTGCTTTATAATATAAACTTGTGCAAAAAGCAAATTAAATTTTGAACTATTTCCATGAAATCAAATGAAAAGGAAAGAATTTTCCGAAATGCACGTAAAATAGTAAACAATTATAACATAGATTATAAACAAGTCCTCCTAGAGTTCGCACCAAAAAAAAACCCTATGCATTTTTAATTAACGTGTGCCATTATATAATAGAAATTTCAATTAAGCAGCTGTATTTGTCCAGGATATATGTCATTATTCAAACTATTCCCCATTATACAAAATATGAGGGACTTTCTCCTAATTGTGGGAATATCATACAGCAAGGGTACCAGGCCCTAGCTGATCATAATGTACATTTTTTGAATTTAATTCAATTTAAAAAAAAATTAAACTATTGCTGCTCTTTAATCATTGGCAAACAATGCTAACGTCCGTGTAATGCTCTATTGCCAAAAGAAAGCAAAGTTAAGTTTAGGTGAGCGATGGTTATTGTTGATCATAGGGTTGATCAAAGGCCCATTGTTGATCAAAGGGTTGATCAAAGGGTACGTTTTCAGTTTAATTGAATTATAAAAAGCAACTTGAAGCAAATGCTGCCCCTTAAACATTGCCAAACAATGCTAGCGTGTGTGTAATGCTCGTTTGCCAAAAAAAAACAAAGTTACGTTTGTGTGTGCGATGGTCACGTGACTTTGCAAATGAGCCAAGGTTCATATTGGGTTTGCCAAAAAAGAAAAATTTGACTGGACTATAATCGAGTGTATGGATTTATTGATTTTATAGACAATATCACAAAATATCAAATTTTTTAAATTTAGGAAATTTTATGAAAGGTAAATAAATGTACTGTTTACATTTTAACCTATATAAATCATTTCTATAAATAATTAATTCATTACATTATTTAGCAAATTTCAAAAGCATTATTATATACTGGTATGTTCTACCTAGAACAAAAATGAAATGTCTAATACGAATAACTCCCCTTTTCCTCTCGTTTGCTTATCATTTTATTTATGAAATATATGTTGAGGCACTTTCTGGTTCTATTAAAATGAGCAGAATAATCCAAAAATTGATGTCTTACAATGACAGTCATTTTAACTGGAAAAATACTATTTTATTTCCCATGATTAATATTTCCATTGTATGTTCTCGCACTTTTTTAACTTAAAACAGGTTCATCTTTCTGGAGTTGAACTACGAGTGCATGTTTAAAGGCATTAATAATTCACTGGCTCATATAAATTTGTGAGTCTTACAAAAGCCATTTCTCCCTCTTGTTAATATTGGATTTTTTTTTTTACTTTTTTTCTAAAGACATGAAGTGGGATGAGACATAGAGCTTGCTCTACTCCAATTACATGGCTGCGATATCAATTCTTTATGCAGTTTATAAAAGCTAGATAGATTTTTTAGAAAATTGGAAATATTAGAATGGAATGACTCGAATGTGTCACTCTATTTAAGCAATACTGTTCTATCCAATCGTATATGTAGGTTCGTCCATGCAAAAATGCCTTAAAAACTCACAAGACGTTTCCTTTGTCAACTCGGTTCTCCGATCTTCTATATTGGTCCCCAATTTTTTTCTGGTTTTCTCAAACAAAACATTTTCATCGACAGTCTAGAAATCAATAAATCAATTAACTAGGGAGGAAAGAAAAGGCGAAGAGTAAAGTACAAGCGAAGAAAAGACAAAATGAAATGATAAAATTTGAAAGTGGAATATAAAAATAGAAATGTTCGAGTACGTTGCAATGTAAGAATAGAGGAAAAAAATGATCTTGCGCATCCTTATTGATAACAGGTTAAAAGCATGAAAATTACTGGAAATTCGCTATTATTTCGCATCAACTTATCTAACAATGCGTGACTGCATTTTCTTTTCAATGACGTATAGAACCTATATATAATTGTACCATATAATGGACTAAAACATTCCAATGACAAACTAACAAAAATCTAATGTACAACTTTTGACTACCTGGTCTGATAGCAAAATGTCGCTCTATATGACATTTGAAAGTATTTGAATTTTTTTGAACCTTTATTACACCAAATTATAAATTGCAAAATTTGAAATCTATTCATTTTTTTCTTAAAACATATGTGGGCATAATACAACAGTATACAATGCATATTAATATATGTCGAAGTCTGTCAACAGCAAATATTATGGAAAATACACACATGTGGGAATTTATACAATGATTTGGTAAGAGATGCCTCCATTTGACAAATGTAAAACAAATAATTTACAATCCCTTAACCTATTTGTTTCATTTGATTCATTTGTGGCTAGTATTTTTTCACTCCTGAAAAGGATTCTATTTTGCATATAATTAATTTTATGATACATATTATTTTTATTCATGAGAATTAGAATTCTTCGCATAATGAAGTGATTGTGTCAGACATTTTTATATGTACTTTAAATTATTTATCTATTGCATAATCACCTATTGCATTGACAAAACCACACGAGTCCATTTTTGCTGAAAATAAGATATACTTAATATTTGTAGAAAGTGTTGTTCTATATTCTAAATCAATAAAAAGTTGCTCATTGTAATCACTAAAGATTGAAAATGCCAGAATAACTATATGTACAAAATTTTAAGTATTAAATACCCAAATTTCGGTATAGGATTAAGTTGGACTCAAAACAAGTAGACTTCTTTCGAGGGAACCAAAATATGAAGCTTGAATTAGCTCAGAATGAATAAAAAATAAATTATATGCAATCAATCTCGAGTTTCTTTAAACACATGTGTCTCAAAACCAGAAATCTGAACTCATGTGAATTTTTAATCTCAGGTCTTCAATTTCATTGTATTTTAGTATTTTCTAGTGCAAATTTAAATATGCTTTCTTAAAAAGCTTTTTCATGCAACGTTGAAAATTTTTTGGTGATGTTTATATGACAAATTCATGCAAAAATGGATTCTTTACATTAGTCATTATTTCATGCAAAAAATGCATATTCTTAGTAACGAAAAATTGACACCATTACTGGCTGTCCCTGAGTTCTGTCCTGAATAACACATTTGTGTTTTTTTTTAAGCATAAAAACTTGTGATTTTTGCCTATTTCCAAGCCATTTTTCATTTGCCTTTTTCCACCATCCTCTATAGCTTTGTAATTGACTTATTTGTCTTATCATGTGCAAATAATAAGACAGTATGAGAATGACCTTAATAACCATGTCGATCCAAGGTCATGTTTTTTGGTAATGCTGAAATCCCCAGATATAATAGGTTATTTCACTATGGATTCATTATTTTCATAAAGCAAGTATTTTCCATAATATTTTCTGTTGACAGACTTCTTGACCACCCTGTATAAACAACATATGGAACAATATACCGGGTTATTCATAAGTAACTGAACATAGAACCCCTTGAAATGTAGCTTTCCCCACGGCTGGTGTATTACAGGGTAAGCTATGTTGCAGGAGATTATTTTACAAATCATTTCTAAATAAATAAAACAAAGCTAAATCATAGAGTTTAAAATGTTTAACATGACACAGATATTATTGTTAACAGATACCATATTCTGTCAAGCGTCTTTAAAACAATTTGTAAACCTAACCCCTGTAACATAGCTTTCCTGACAACATGCCAACCATGGGGAAAGCTACGTTTCAGGGGTTCAATGTACAGTTACTTATGAATAACTCGGTATAAAACAATACTAAATTAGAACTATACACAACTTAAGTTAACTTACACACAGCCGAACTTAAGTTAAAATTTCTTGTCAAAATACTAATATTTACCCTTTTATCACTGATTTCTACTCGTCTGGGTTTTGAACTTCATTTTTGGCATGCTAAACGTAGAGCTAAATGCATGACCTAGTGAAGAGCTATACATATTAATTATGCGATCTCAAACTTAGTTAATTTAGGGAATTCTTTTTTCTTGTAGTGGTCAACTTCTTTGCTAGGCATACTGTCTCTATACAAATCTTATTCACGTTCCTAAGCAGGCTTCCATGAAAGAAGTCTATTGAATCGAGCACACGTGACTAAAAGGTCTCTAACTAATTTAGTGGGAATCTTGTACAAGCCTTGCACTTGTCTAATGCAATTTCTGTTTTGTTTTCGATTTTCTGTCATCCATCTATAGCGCATAGTGTGTCCGTGAGTTTCAATCATTAGGTCATCTTATAGGTCAAACACAGCAAATAGATCGCCATTCAACTTGATGCTCGTTTGCTAGTGTATAATTTGTTTGGTCGACCCAACTTTCAAAGAGATGTAATTAAATTACAGTGACTATATAGGCCTAAATATATCCCAGGAAGTGCAACATTGTAAGGGTTAGACTTTGTGATCGTGTATTACCTAATGTTAATAACATGAAAATTACTAACTGGAATTTTAAACAGATGTTCACTGATTTTCATCTGATAGGGTGAAATTTCACTATCAAATGGAACGTCCAATAAACTTTTATGATGGACTGATCATATGTATAACATATATTGAATTTCCCTTTGAATAATAATGTGTATAGTGGGTATATGCAGGGTGTTCATAAATTCCTTTAAAAACTGCCAATGTTTTTTAATGTATTTTCTAAAACCTAAACATAATATCTATAGATGTAATTTATAAGGTTATCTTCTAGATATTTTAAAGTTTATTTCCAAAAATGCCATTATCAACAAGTTGTGGACCGACCATCATGATGAAGTGAAATGGTTTGTTGATTAGCATTCAACTTATATAGGGTGTGTAGTTAGTTGGAATTGATAAATGGCTAGACTTTTTATATTTCTGTTGCAAAGGTAATGATAGTGATTTTTACCTGTACCATCTTAGGTGGGAATATGTGTATAAAAGCTTTGAAAGACCCCCTGCAGTTATTTCTTACCTAAGGTAACATAAGTGTTGTACCCCTGTTGGATGGTAGGGGACAAAGCAAACAGTTAGTTTAGGGATATACAGGAATTTTATGAACACCCTGTATAACACTGTAGCACTGTATGCTAAGATGTTTATTACACTCCTGTAGATAGCCTGATAAGTATGGAGAATCTCTCTTCCATTACCCGCATCCTTGTATGGTGCTGATTTACTTTGACAATTTTTTTTAACCTGATCTCTGGTGAATATTGTTTAAATGGGATTTCTGTGCTTATGAAAGAACAGTGTGGATTTTGGTTATAGCAATATATTTGGTCAACTTTTTTTAATCCCTTTCGCACATTTGATTCTAACGTTGAAATAAATTGTAAGAATTGGTTCAGTGAAGCAAAAAATTCTTCAGGGTATAAAATCAGGACATCTGGATTTTGGAAGGACCTAAGACTTTTGTCTTATGATCAAACGACTGTGTTATTCGCATTTCACTTAGTTTCACTCCATTTAGAAAATAGGTTTTTTTCCCCTCCCAACCAATCGTATCTTTATCGTAACCAACTTCGTTTGCAAGCCGCGGCTTCGGTTATTACTTTTTGCATAAGCCTGACCTGTATATGATGTTCAAACTTATTGTTTCTAGTTCTCAACACTTCAATGTTAAAGGGGCAGTCCCACTTAGAAACAAGTTGATTTTAGAAAATAGAGCATGAAAAATTATAAATGAAAAATTGTAATTGGATTTGAGCCTACCGATCATTAGATAAAATGTCCTGAGAACGTGGATTTGGATAAATATACACTCTAAAAAGTGACATGTCTTATAAGACACAAAAAGGATGAATATAAGGCGTTATAACAGACTATTTCTGACCCCTATTTTAAGTCACATTCTTGCGACTTAAAAAAAAATTGGCTGGAGGATAACCGAATGTACAGATTTATTGCTTTTATTGATCATATCAAAAAATAGCAACTTTATTAAATTCTCGAAATTTCAAGAAAGGTAAATAAATAAATTTGTTTACATGTTTACTTGTTACAATTTAAAAATTACTTGTTACAAAGTAGGACTTTCTCTGTAACTCTAACAAAATATAACAACCTAAACGGGATCTTATCACTGGTCTTTTCCCCCATGCAATTAGGCGTTGGAATTGCCCACCAAAAAAAATACAATTTATGCTTAAAATTCTAACATTTTAGCAATTTCATTTTTTCTATAACTAACTTTTTACATCTATTTACTGTTCACCCTTTGTGCAGGTCACTTATTGTTAGAAATTTCAATTTAAAATACAATCATTGGAAATATTACTTCTGTTTTTTAGGAATTACTCTTATACCAAATGCCATATCTATGCTGACTCAAATCTTGGTTTCAATTCATTTGAATTTCATTATCAGACACGGCTGTAGCCAAAAATGGGAATGGGGGCATGGTTCCCTAAATGGTTTGGGGCCTTTTTACCCTCCCCAGTCTCCATATGGTGGTAAAACTGAAACCCTATAACTTGATTAGTGATTACTAATAAAAGATGTGCTTCAAACCATTTTTGGTGACATAATCACTATCGAATCCTTTGCAATTTCATCTCATTTTAGGGTTAAAATCTAAGAAAAACAGGAACGTTGTTATTCAATTTTGACATATAAAACAATTTTATAAAACATTCCAAATTCTAAATGCACAATATATTTTTGTGGGACTTGAAGTTGATGTCCAAGTGGTGTAATGTTTAACCTCTATGTTGAAATTCGTTAGATTTCAAATGATGAATAGAAAACTGCACCTTAGTTTGAATGGAGTTTCTAGTTTTAGAGCCTTACAAGTTGCAATTTGATAGGGATGGCTGGTCGAGCATTGACCATAAATCAATTGGTCAGCTCGATTAAAATGGCTGCTGTTTTGATAGAATGCATCATGGCCTTAGTGGTCATCATGACCCAATGGTCAAATAGAGAAACCCATTTGGATGGCAAGAAATGAGTCTAAAGCCTCCAAACTCCAAAACAACGAGTGAGGAAAATGGGTTTAGGTAGGTCGTAAAGCTCATACTTGTAATGCATTTTCCAAGTCTTTCATCATCCAATATGTTTTTTGACGAAATATTGCTCATCATTGATGCCATCAACAGCAGCATTTGATATTGGAAATTGGGCAAAGGGAATGGCCATCGTATTCAGCTGTAATACTGCCAGGGAAATAGATGCTCAGTATAAAGCTATAAACTTGTCAATATACTGTATACTAAATAATCCTTTTAAGTGAATTGACTGATTTTTTAAAATTAACTTTGAAACTTTCGTTGCAACTGATGTTTGGAATTTAGTTACATTCAAATCTTGCATATAAATTTCAACTTTGTCTATTTTACCTCTCCATAAAATCTGACAGGTGCAGTATCGGCTAAAATGCAATCGAATTAAGTTTAGCCTATCGCAAATATGCTCGCTCGTATATGCTTGGTCTTCGAAATTTATACACCTCTCGAGGTGTATGCTAAGAAAGTTCTCATACATGAAACAGCAACCATTTTTAATAATTTGAAGTTCATTAAACTTAAAAGTATCTTTTCCTCAAAGTTTTATTTAGAGAAGTGTTAAAGGAACAGTCCCACTTTGTGACAAATGAATCTTAACATTAAGATTATTAATGAGAAAAAGGACCAGTCTTATTAATAATTGCAGTTAACCTATCGTAGTTCAGAAATCACGATGTTTTCAAAAAAAATGACAGGTGCCATTTTTATAATAGTTCCCCACCCAGGCAGACTGGCGCTATGTGCAAGGGGGGGGGGGTTAAAGTTGGCCTCACTTTATCGCTATTGACACTATGGAATAGTTGTACACATTCTCTGTTTTATGCAAAAACTTGTACGCCCTCAATTTTATTACTAGAGGGATTGACAAAATGACTTCCAACATGGCTAGTATCCACCATCGATATTTTTGTCCACATTGGCATGTTTCAAAATTAATTATTTATTATATTATAATAAGAATTATAAATTAAATTTCAATTGCTATGCGCTCTTGTTTTTCCCCATCTTTCTTGTTAATGTATAAAAAATGTTATAGGTAAGGTTGTACTGCCCCTTTAATCATTGGTGTGTAAATATATATCTCTTACATAGTTGACGATACAATGGAGATGTAGTGTAGAGATTTCAGCATTGGGCAAATGCTCTTCATTGACTCATGAAGTATTGTCTTGAAAAACGTTGAAAAAAAAATAATCCTTAATTCAGTTCAAATAAGATGTGCACCTAATTTGCATCCTAATGCTTCTTACTGTATACTTTTTTTAACATTCCCAGATCTTACTTGGGTTTTAGATACCACTCTATATCTCTCTGTCATGCATCGAGACTTCATCTCACACGCTCGGTGTAATCTCTACAACTCTTGTCTCATGTAACCAATGCATCACGTCCTTTGTGGATGGCTGCATTGGGTTTTAGATACCTGAGTACAAATTGAGGATCTGATACCTAACATAGTTGCATTGGCCAATACAACTATTTGTTTGTTGGTTGGTTATTCCTGTTCTGGGCTAGAACCTGAATTAGGCACTTATTCTATTATCATGATTTTTGTCTACTCATTTAAATGTTATGTTGAAGCCAAATGTGCATTTCTTATTAGCTTTAACTTTGTATTTGCTTGTTCAGCAGTAACAATGGCCAAGTGTAACGTATAGTTTTTATAGGGTAACTGACCTCCAACAGGTCTGGTGAGGTCAAAATGTGTATTTCAGGGGTTTTTTTTCATTTTTTTAAATTGATATTTTTCATCTAAGAAAAGTGCTAAAAATGCCATGAAAAGCTGGCTTGTTTTATTCTATAGAGAATTGTAGTAGTGAAGAAGCCATTATTGCAAAATTGCAATCTTCGGTCCTTATATTTTACTTAACACCCAGCCTGTCAATAGTTTGCCCATTAGATTTTTCTTTTCTTTATGACTTTTATGGATTTCCGAGTTTAAATTTCTACTACAACGTCGAGATAGAATGAAATGTACGTTACAATGGGGTAGTACTACAGTTGGGGGTGGGCCATATATATGTGACTTAGATCTATTTTGTTTGTCATCTATTGATGGTTTTCTACCGAAATCCACCTAGATAAGCTGATTTATGACAAGGGGCGTCCGCCATCAACTTCTGAATCATTTTCTTTCCTATCATTCTTGGACATCATGCTGGACTTTAGCTATATACTACCCCACACACATTTTTGTCAGTTTAGGTTTTGGTCGGTTATTTGCCCGAATATCATAATGTCTATATCTACGAACATTTCGGGAAATCACTTGCTTTAAACTTACGAACATATCGTTTGAACCATTAACAAACTGAACCAGTGTGATGGGCACATGGTATCATGTGAGAAAGACAACTAACAAACATAAGTTTGATTTGGTCAATATATAGGCTTACATCAAATTTTGTACATTTTGCAATGAATAATATTCATTATCTAGTATGTCTGTAAATTTGTGTAAAGCTCATCTGCAATGGAATAAGTTGGACAACTTTAAAATGATAATTTCAAATATGTTTCAGGCAAAAACAAAATAAGTATAGAGTTTCTTCAGTGCTTTCTTTAAACTTTTGTTTGTGATCTTGCATTTGTTTTAAGGGACATTTTATTTTGCTTTGAGTAAACTAGATATATGACCAAACTTGATTAGTTTTATCACTCGGCATCACCATGCAAGTTACCCAGCATTACATTTCATATCTAAGTACTAAATATGAGATATTTATATGAATTCTGAACTAATTGAACTGTTTATATATCACTGTTAAAAATGAGTTACAATTTTCGACATTTTTCATAGCTACTATTATTAACCATCGCTTAATGTGTAAAAACTTACAGTGAAATATGTGACAGTTTCACACATTAAAAATGTGTAATATTTTGCAAAAAAATTTGCTTGTTAAACCCACTAACACAAGGTGTAAATGCATAAATAAATGTGCATAAAATATAATGCATGCAGTTTACTACATGTATTAACCTATGAAATCAACTGATTAGCACAATAACTTCCAACAATTCATTAACTTTTATTTGAAGCATCTTACACATCCCAACTTTTTTAATCTATCCTATCGTAACCTAACCAAAGTCCTCGAATTTCTTCATTTATTTCGTTTGAGACCCTATATACCCTTAGCTTATTCTGAGGACCGAGCTACAGCTTGGGTGAACAAAAAACATTTTGAAATTACTATGAATATGAATTCTGTTAGAAAATCATTTCCACTACAAATGCATGAGCATTAGTAATTCCAGCATTTGTATGGATAAATCCATTGTTGTCATTTTTTTCAATTTAATTAATTAATGACTTGATAAAGCATTCAGTAAAAGCCTTTCTGTAGATTTCTGCATTTTTTGACACCTTTTATGTGTGTAAATTAATTGATTACATATAATATGAGGCAGAATGTTTGACACATAAAAGGTGTCTGCAAATCACACCAATTTAGTGTACCAAATTTACACATTTTTAGCAGCATGTATTTATTTATCAAGGAGAAACTGAAAAAACAATACTGTGACAAATTTGAATATCAGTTACCATGCACCAGCTTTGCCAACTGAAGCCTCTAATAAGGAAAAAGCAGGGAATGGGGAAAATGGGGAAAGAGAAAAATGTAACATAGATTAATCTCAACTTAAAAAGTATTATCGAACCGTCCAGCCACCATTCAGACTTTAAAAAGTGATTTTTCTTTTATTTTTCTATGTTTCGTTACATTTTCAATGACCCTTTGCTCGTATACATTTCTATTGTAGTTTTTTTATTTTTTTAACTTGACTGTGGAAACAATCCGTTGTTGACCAGTTGAGACTTTTTTGAGAAGCTTTTAAGAGGAAAAGAAAGTCCAGCTGTAATGGTCGTTTGATCAATGATATTTCTTAGAAAGAATCTTTATAAATCTGTTGGCATTCCCATCATTAGTTAGTCCTGACAAAATAGATGGGCACTTTGGCGTTTTCGTCCAGAGTTATTTTGTTGAGTGCAAATTAGGTAAAGGTCATTCAGTATGACATAAAAAGTTGTTTTTGGTTGTAATCGGTTCATCATTAAATCGCCTTAAGCATGAGTTAGTCCTGGTAAAATTAAGTTGGTCACTTATGTGGCAATTACAGGGTGTCTATAATTTATTCGCATGATTAATAAATTCAATACAGAAAAACTATTACAGATATTTAAAAAAAATCATATTTACTGCACTTTATTTATGAACTCGTTAAGTTATTTTAAATAAAAGTGAAGTTCATGATAATTCATTATTAAATCTCTATATTTACACCTTTAGTTGCTCTAATAATATTATACATGTATAGACTTAATATTATTAGAGCAACTAAAGGTGCAAATATAGAGATTTAATAGGGACTTTGCGCAGCACAACAAAAGTTGATAAAACTTACAAAAGTATAATATACAACAAAAGTTACAAACTAAAA
>JAQIXP010002358.1:0-15319 GCA_034700285.1 Proteroiulus fuscus
TATTATTTTTCCCATTTTTACATTCTGATTTTGGCATTTTTCAAATATTTGACATGACATGACAATGATTCCCAAAATGTCAAAAATTAAACTTTCCTAATTACAACATAATTGAACATATGTAAG
The DNA here is from genome assembly GCA_034700285.1 of Proteroiulus fuscus. Classification (NCBI taxonomy): domain Eukaryota; kingdom Metazoa; phylum Arthropoda; class Diplopoda; order Julida; family Blaniulidae; genus Proteroiulus; species Proteroiulus fuscus. The sequence continues at coordinate 127 of JAQIXP010002358.1, forward strand.
TACCCTTAGTTTGATCATTCCGAATTTTTTTTTTTTAGTTCAGGTCCCTTATCATATAATTTTTGCTCCCATTTCCTTCCCGGCTAAAAGTCTTAGCTCCGCCACTGCTAATTGGTGCAGTATATTCTGACCAATACAGATATTGGACAAATATAAGAAAAGTATAATATTGGCAGCTTTTTCTTTCCACACGTGCTATTATGTGTAATAATAGTGCTAATCGAGACCTTATATTATAATGTATAAAGTGGTTTTCATCCCTCTTGTGTATCAATGTAATAATGCGTAAATTTACACGTGATTGCGAGCCAATAAAGTCATTAGTCTTATTGGCCATGACGCTCTAGCTGCTCTCCTCAGGCAAATTGCCTTTGAAAAACTTCCTGGTTTGGGACTAAAAATTGGCAATTATCGGAAAATTTGGAAAACTCATTCTCCAGTGTGAATACAGAGCTTAATTGCTTGATCTAATCAACGAATTTGTTTATCGGAGAAAAACCTATTTTTACATAATTTAACTATTGTACATGTACAAAATCTTTAATGATTATAATAAGCCATGCTGTTTACTTGTGCAGCTCTTATATTATATAATACTTAATTGAGATGATTTTTTAATATATATTTTGGTTGAAGCATTGAATGGGGAAAAAATTAATTTATACTCACTATATTTTTTGAGAATATTTTTTTAAGTAGCCCAATTCACTCCAATTTCTGGCAATTATATATGGCGAGACAAACTTTTGTCAAAAACTTATTCACAGCACGTATTATTATTTATTATTAGTATTGCATAACATCAACTGGAAATAAAATAATATGCCATTTTTAAGACGTGGTTGGAATTATACATCAAAAGTTTAAATTAAATTAAATTTCTCTGCCTGCAATGGTTGTAACAGGGCTGTAACTTGGCCAATAGGTGGCAGGGCAATCGCATGCACCCTGGTGGCAGCTTTAACATCAAATTGGGATGGCGAATAATTACCTCTAGAGGGTGCAGCATGCCATGGCTGAAATTCAAAACAGTAAAGCCTGGGACTATAGTTTTTTACAGCAGGTGGCAGGGTAGGGGCAAGAAGGAGCGCCCCCTATGGTCAGGTTTAAGAGTAAGTTGGAATGATAAACAATTTTTCTTCCATGCAGGAGACCATCAAAGGTCGGAAGACATTTTGCAGATGAACATTTTGGTTACCAACATTTTGAGATGCTGCTAGTTAAACTATAGTTAACAATTTTTATTATGCAGTCAACATGTATCGTTGTAGCACAACCCCAGAAATAGCCAACAAATTGTTTTGCAAAAAATGGTGCAAAACTATTACAGGTATTACAACAATAACTAGCAGACTCCATCATGACTGATGGTGTAATCATGCATGTTTGATGTTGTATTCCAACACTACACTGGTTAGTGTTGGATTTCAATGTTGAGATATATGATTATGATGAGATGAGACTAATTCATTGCCTCTAATCAACTAAGCAAAACCTCTAATTATCATCTCATAACATTTATTTATTCTATATCATTTGTTAGAAGACTATTTTTCCAATGCACATATTAAATGGCAAATTATTATATACTTCGTGTGTTTTCAATAAAATATAAAATATTGTTGAAAAAATCACGTATTGTATAATCTGCTTGCACAGTATTCCCTCCAATTGAAGCTTTGAGATATGTATACAGGCTTCAATAAAGCGTCTCATTTGTTTCCAATTGTAGAAAAGTCGGTTGTTTTGATTTGATTTTAACACTAACAATTTTGTATATAAAGGATATATAAGAGTGTATATACTATAGCCCATAGGCCTATTTTGTATATAGGGTTTCAAATATATAAGCGTCAATTTTCCTCCATTTGGCTTCGATCGACCAAAAAGAGGAAACGACTTTAAACTAATAGATCATCATTGTACTTGGAAAAACATTTTATTAGGGCCTATATAGCTGCAAAGAGTAAATTGAAGTCAGAATGTTCTTATTTAGTTTAGTTTTCGTACCGTTTTAAATCTCAACGGTGTTTGTCTATAATGCACTCTTTTCGTCGAACGTGATTTGAAAATTGAAGCACATTGGTTCTATATGTATACAATATATATAGACATTCTATAAACTGCATTTATACATATACCCAAAGGCTGCAGCTTTTCAAGAGAGTGGAGTCAGGCTGCATGGTTAATCTTAACTTTCTTCATTTTTCACCTAGCGACCAGCTCAAAAAGAAAGAATATAGGTGCCATGGTGCACCCATTATATAGATACTTACTCAATTTTGCACCTGAAAGTTCCAAAACCGCAGATAGGAAGGGAAGGGAATTGGAATGTGGCAATTTTTTACAAATTAACATTGAATTTCGTTATTCAATGTACATGATTATAGTATGAATTATTTAATGTTCATGATTTCACTTTGAAATATAAAGAAAATGTTATATACAGTAGGCCTACCTATAATTTATAAATTTCATAAATTTTTAAAATGTGATTACATTTGCGGTGCGCTAGCATATGGTATATGAATGCCAATATAGGCTATATAGTTTTGAATAAAAAAAAATGAGTTGTATATCTTATTTGTTATATGGGTCGCTATATTTGAACAAAACACTATAGTGCTGACCTGTATTACCAAGACTGCCAAAAATTGCATGGTACTACTCAACTTATTCCATTGGTGGCGCCACTGATATCTGCAAAAATGGCCACTTTTTACCAAAGTAGTTTTCTACCAAATCATGCTGAGTGTTTCTAAGTCGATATTTATTGAATGGCCCTGCAATAAACATATCAATTTCGTTGCCTATCAACATTTTTTGTCGTCATTTTAATATATGATTTTAGTAAGAACTTGTAATAAGGTGGGACTTTCCCTTTAATTTTTGAGCAGCATATGCTAACTACATGCAGAACCAATTCCAGCAAAATATTGTTCTACATCAATGATGCGTGAAAATTATATTACATAAATTAATTTGTTTGCAAGATTAATGCATTTCTGTTACAGATGCAATATACAGATACAGATGTAACAGATACTTTATACTTAATGCAGATACAAAGCCTTAGTTTTTTTAAAGTATAATCCCTGTAAACATAATTTTAAATTGGTTTAAGTGCTGCTAATTTTAATTTTTGGTCGTTGATTTCCAATTTAGTGTTAATTAAAAAAAATATCTTTCATTGAGTTTTTATATAGAGAACTTGTATTTGTTGTATACGTTTACAGTGGCGTTATAATCAGTATATAAACTGAACTGATACACGCCGCATTTCACTCTAACAAAGTAAATTGAAGGATAAATTTAATTTAAATACATCAAACAGAGCCTAGCTCCATTTTTATCTCGATAGCTATAGGGTGAAAGCAATTGCTATGTGATGAGAAATATTTGAATTCGTGGACAATTGAATTGCCGAAAGAGAGATTGAGGGAAAATGTCAGTCTACATACAAGAGAGAGAGGGGGGATTCAACAATTTCTTTCTAATTCACCAAAAACAACCCCCCCCCCCCATTTTAGTTCACCAATTTTTCTCCTAATTTGTGTTAAAAAAAACGAAAGAAAAAGTACAAATTGCTGGTCCCATTCGTGGAAATGATTATTTCCCATGAGTCCGTAATTACGGCGCTTCGACATTTTGTTCGTTGTTTGTCTGCTGTTAAATAGAATAGTTTATACTTAGAATTTTTTTTCTTTCTTGCAGGAAAACTACTTATATACTCTCTTGAGATGATTTGGGGCAAATTTTCAACAAATGGACCACTTTTCGTAAGCATTTTTTTTATTGACTAAGAACTATATACATTCGAGCAATTTAGCAAAATACACGAAGAACATGTTTAAAATAATACACGTGTGCAATCGTTAACAATAAGCCTGGTTGACACAAGACTGCACTGATTTATGCTAAGGATACATAGATGTACCGTGCATGTTGCGTAGTTATTGGGGGGGTGGGGGCTAATTCCCCCGTCCCCTCCACAAAAAAAAGAAATGAAAAGGCATTTTCACAGAAAAATGCTGAAAAAGGTTGCCAAGATCAGCAAAAGTTAGGATAGGTCAGGTAAAAATTTAAAAATATATATGTGGAAAAGCCTCCCCCCCCCCCCATAAGCATAAAACTATCGACATTTAAGTGCATTTATGTGCCTATACTATATATAGCATGCCTGTATTAACAATTTGGTGATCATATATTGATTGAATATGAATCTTAGTTAATTATTTATTATTATAATTAATTTATGTAACTCCTTTTGCAATGCTTATTAGCTTGTCACATCTGTCTTGTTTGTGTATAATATATACTAATATTGAAAAATTGCATACATCTTGATTCTCGTCCCCACGAGTTTCAAGAGTGTTGAAGTTTTTGTTCACTCGCTCTGCAGGGGGCCAGTGAGGACCAACAAAAGAGGTCAAAGTTGAAAGCTAACTTTCAATGGGGTTTCCTCCCGTTGTAGGACTACATACATGTCCACTCAGCATTTCGGCCAAAATAGCCTATAGGAACATGTTTAGTACTAGACTTTTTATGTAATTTCTAGAAAAAAAACTATAGGTTTATGGTGTAATTTTTAAAAAACGTTTCTGGTGGGGAAGGTTAGCCCCTAGCTTGCCCCCTAAGTTAGACATACGGACAATATTGTAGTATTAGCTAATTAATTATATAATGAGCCTGACAATATTTTTCTACTTTTAATTTAAAATATTTCAAGTATTAGGGAATATTCATTAAACATCACAGTATACATTGAATTAATTGTAAATTATACATTCAACTGAGGCCAATTATATACAGGGTTTTTGAGTAGCCTATGTTTTATAGATATGCTGCAGGGAAATGCTGAATTATATCGACATTATATATTTTGAAAATGGCTCTTGGATTCGTTGGATAGTGTTGCCAATCAATAAGGAATCTCCTCCTATCAACTTAGGGCAATCCAATAGTGAGTGGGCCCATTCATTCCCTTATAATAAGACAAGCGAGATCCATGTGGCCCTTGCTTACATAAAAAAATATATATAATATTATACAGGTTAAATCATTTCCACGCATTTTAGTTTATCTAATAATTTTGGAAATCGTCTATTACTGTTAACGCAACAACGAATGGCTCCATCAATGCCATCTTCCTGCACTGGCTCTTATATATTGACTTTACATTAACACAGTTGCATCTTGAGCTATAATTGCAATTTAGTCTCAATTTATACTTGGAGTCCAGTTATTATAGAATGTGGTGTCTTACATCACCCATAAAATCGCTTTGTTTTGCTCATTTGCTGATCCGACTATAAACACTGCAGTGTAAAGTAGTTTAGTTTTGTAAATATGGAAATTAGTGTTTGATAAACTTTTAATTTATCGAAATCGGCTCGATTAAAATCATGTGTGCCTGTGCCAAATCGTTTTTAATACGGGATTTATTGGCCGATGTTTTTGAGGACTCGAGTTTAAAAAGGCAAGGATGTAATGACGTTAAAAAGTATAGCGATTCGTCGAACGAATGTAAGTTGCTATAAATTATTGCTAAATCAGTGAGGACCGCTACGGAGCGGCTGTTGAGCGCTGTGGAAATTTCTTGCTAATGAAAAGAAGAATGAAAGCACGCGCTCTAGAGTCTCGTGTTCTATTTTTGTGTTCCATTTTTCATGCGCTCAGTGGTCGCTCTGAAGCCGCTTTGTACTGAAGAAATAATTGTTCCAGAATGAGGCTCAAAGCACGTGCCAAATACATCTAATGTGAGGGAATGGGCACGTGCACTGCATGCATGAGTCCCATTTTTGGAGCGTAAAATTCTTCAGGGCAATGCACTTGTAAGTATAGCTTGCGTTCAATGTATATAATATCAAACAGAAACCGTGTTGTATAGCAAAGTTATGTAACATGTTTCAAAAAAAGGAGAAAAAAAGTGTATCTCATATATCGATTTATATAACATTTTTCTTGTTATCATTCAGTAACATATTGTGTAACAAGTTGTACTGGCACAGTGTACACAGGGCCGGCTTTAGGGGTGGTCGAGCTGGGCGGTCACCCAGTGCCACCACTTGTAGAGGGGCCACCACTTGGGTAACAAATACATTTTTTTAGTGATTTTAGCCCATTTTTGAATATTTTCGAGCAAAAAAAGTAACCTGCAATGCCATTTTCTGTTAGTTTTTGCAATTATTATACAAAATCTTTTAAATTTCCGCCTGCAGCCCAATTTGAAATTAAAAAATTTAATGGAGAAATATGCAGTTTTGGTGTTTTTAGCAAAGCAAAAAAGCTTTGCCTAAAAATTTTGCCTAGAAAAAAATTCTTTTGTTTTAAGGGTGGGTTGCTGTGGTCGGTGCTTCTAAAATTAGGGGCCGGTTGAGAGAGATTCATTTGCCACAGTCCCCAATGGTACCTGGGCCCATACACCCCAGTCCAACCTTGCGTGACCAACTCCTTAGGGGCTACCACCTTATTTGGGGGCCACCAACTTTATTATCACCCAGGGCCACCAAAAATCTAAGGTCGGCCCTGGTGTACAACAAACGTACAACCAATTTCGTTATATATATAACAATGTTGTGTGATATAGTGTATACCGACACACCTTTAGACTTTTCTATACCATCGGTCAGTAAATTGTGAAATTTTAGATTTAGCTGTAAATGATTTTCTCTCATGACAGGTTACTGTCATGCACTATAAATTAGTCACGAATTCGCTGTTATATTGATAAACTCGTGTTTTAATGGCAGTCTGCCTCTTATCATGCATGCTAAAACGGTCAAGTTCTTATATTGTTATGATTAATCTTTATGTCCATGTGAGTAAAATATATAAAATTTAATTGTTTCGCTTAATTGCAAATTTGTATGTAAAATGAAACGTTCATTTTAATGTGTATAGGCCTATACATTTTATGCAAAGCTTATACCAGTCAAACTAATAGGCATCCTTAATCCTTGCTTGAATTGTTACTTGAAGTATTTATTTATCAAGAATGCAGTTGTTGGTCAGTATCAGGCAGGGGTCATTCACAAATGTATAGCAACATTTAAAAATAATATTTGACCCTCCTTAATTTTAGGTAAACTAATTTGCAGAATTCAAATTATTAAATATATATATTGGAACAAGAATTATATTTAATTGTAATGCATTGTGCATGCATCAATTGCTGTTTTGTTCAGATGTTACAATTAATATACGATTGTGAAAACATGTTTGGGTGTGGTTTTGAGAATTTTCATTTAAGAATTCAACTTCTGCAGGATCGAACTGTGTTCTCATATCTAAAACATGCATGGATAATTACATATACATTTATTTTCAAAAATTCTCAACAATTCGTGCATTAATGTTGGAATTGTTACAATTGTATAAATGTTAATTGATTTGAAACACATTTCAATTGGTCGAATATCGTGTGCATGTGAAGAACTTGTCCATGTGTGTCCATGGCAGAGAGTATATAAGCTCCAAATTACATGTTTATTAAATAACTTTAATATCAATTGTAATGGCATGCATGGATTAATAATGCTAATTTGTTTATATTCATTCCCTCTCAGTCCATAATATGTTTGATGGGACTGAGCATGATTTTGTGGGTGTATGTATGTAGATAAGATGCTCTTGTTATCTGTACTTATTATTTAGGACCTATTATTATATCAGTGCATATTTTTTATTGAACTTATTTATGCACGAGTGAATGCAAATGATTTTTTAAATTGGGGTTTGAATATTGCTGGCATGTATCATATAATATACATTATGGGGAAAAAGGATTGAATGTGATTGAGGGGCTTTTGAAACGTGCTATATACTAAACCCCAGCACCCTAAAAGAGTTGAGCCGTTATACAGCACTACATGGGGTTAAATCTGCTGCGTGTGAATTCACACAATTACACAAGGGTTTATGAAAATTAGGTTCTATTTTCTTGCAGCTTTTATAATATCCTCCATTGACACTCGTCACTTACCACTATATACATAAAGGCCTTTCTTTAAGCCATGAAGCATAACAAGAAACCCTGATGGTTTTAAAATCTTTATTTTGTATTTAAAAGGAAAGAAAACCCTATAACAAATGCTTTTTACCAGACTTGGATATAGTATAGTTACAAAATTTGAATTTCCCAAAATTGTACAGCCAACTTATCTGGTAATAGCTACTTACTATGATCCAAGGGTTATTGCTGATCTCGCACCACAAAAAAGGAACATAAAAATACGAACGAAAATGGTTCAAAATGGTTCCTTATTTCACCAGAAAATTTAAATATTTGTAACGTGAATTTATCCTAAAATTTTCATTGCAATTTAGTTAGTTAGAAAAATAGTTAATAAACTATTATTACTTTACAATTTAATTTAATTAATAAAAAATATTCAAATTCTTGCCTATTTAAAATAAAAATCGAATGTTTTATAAGCCTACTTATAATGGAGTTTGTTGGGGATTTGTAAAAGACGTCATGAGGCAGAGCTTTTAAACGTGCGCCAACAATATTTGGCTTCCCTGATTGGCTCGAACTGATATATATGCATATATGCATGGAGTATGCAATCAAACTACTGAAAGGCTCGTGCCTGCACTGATATGCTGCCTTATGACGTTATTTTTGTTGTTACTCTATAGATGCACAAAATGTAAACCATGCACCCTCTTCTTCCAAGCAATTTTTGTTAATTATTTTAATCAATCATGGTGCTTTCATCGACTTGGGCACTGCCAAACAGTAACTAATGTCTTTTACATTAATGATAATTTGACCAAATACTAAATATTTTTTCTGAGAAAATTGTTGACCCTATCTTAGAATTATGCAGTCAAAAATGACTACGAACGTGTAACATGGGACAGCCTGAGTGACATCAGCTGTTGACCTTAACTTTATGCCATCTTTCATTTCTGAAAAGGTTTAAGAAAACTATTTTTCTTAAAATGTTGAGCATCTCCTCGCATTTCATATATGTTACAAATGCAATGACTATAGACCCATGGTCATCATGTATATAGATTTGGAGAGGGGAAACTAAGGGCATTGAATAAGAGTTTATACAGGAAGCCAAGCAAATTGTAAACCCTGAAAAGGTCAGTGGGAGGTCTATTTTTAAAATCCTGTTAATGATGGTAGTGTTATGAATCAATTGTATAATCGGTCAGTGTTATTAAATGCAAATGAATACAACATCTGTAACGTTTGTCACAATTGAAAGAGACATTCAACACAAACGTGGATTTTGTAGAATATTAACCGCCAATTAGGCCTCATTTGTGACAAGATTCATTCACTGTGCCGACAATGAATTTGGTATAGTGAATAGGCAATGGCCTTTATATCGTTCAAGTGCGATAATACTCAACCCGCCAATTTAACCTATAATTTGTCACTTTCAATCTCGGCAGAATGAATGAGCCAATAATTTGGCTGATTCCTTCCAACCCCCGCTGTTTTTTACGTGATAAAAATAAAATAGGCCATATTGCATGGGTCTATATACCAGTATATAGTATACAAATGTAAAAAAGTGTGTGTACTATAGCTGCATTTGTGGCACAAAACCCTTGTCATAATGGTACATGGTAAAAATTCAAAAGAAAGGGCTTATGCATGATCGATCCTTTGCAATTTAAGTGTTTTGAAGTCATTTGCGCTTGGATATATATTAATTTGATGGCGCTAAAATTTAGGAAATGCTATATGCAGTTATTTGCCTGAAAATTTCTTATCCACTCACACTCTTGCATGATTGCATGTTGACTTTTGTAACAAATTTCATCATGCATTTTTTGTTTGTCATGGGGAAGATCTAAGGGGCTATCCCCCCCAAATCAGAAATTTTAGAGCAAAATGTAGGGGAGGGGGAAGAATGGTTGAAATTATAGCTGCATTGTCTTGAAGAAGAATCTGTTCCAAAGTTAGGATGGAAGCACGTGCCAGTTGCATTTGGTTTGCTGAAATGTGCACGTGTCAGTTGCATTTGGTTTACTGAAATGTGCACGTGCACCGAGTTCCATTTTGAAACAAAAATTTATTCATGATAATGTAACACCTGAAAGGGTAACTAGCTATGAAGACCATGTTATCATATTTGTCTTGTCACTTTTGTGTTACCAGTTTTCATCTTATGAACACGAAGTATATAAGCAATTTAGGAAATTGGCACAAGTGGGCTCAGTCGTTTATTATCCGTGTGATTTTACTCTCTTCTGTAGAAAACTGATCTTGATCAGGGCCGTAGCAAGGTGAGGGCCAGGGCCATACCCAGAAATCTATTTCTTTGGGGGGAAGGGGCCGCCCCAAAACATTTTTTTTCTTCAAAATTTGGCCTGCAGGCGAAAATTTGAAGGCTTTTGTACATAACTGCAAAAATTGACAGCAAATGGCGCCACAGGCGAATTTTTTACTCAAAAAACCCTCAAAAATGGGTTAAAATGGTTAAATTGTGCCATTTTATTGATAGCAAATGGTGCTGCAGGCGAATTTTTTACTCAAAAACCCTCAAAAATGGGTTAAAATGAGTCCAAAAATTTCGAGTGGGTGGGAGGAAAATGGCATTTTGCTGCCCCCTTTGATCGAGTCTAGGAGGGCCCCCCCCCTGCTCCCCCGACAGCTACGGCCCTGATCTTGATTAATGTAGTATGTATAATAAGTTAATCATGATTAATATTTATTTGAAACAGTTGCATGATGGGTAATTCAATCTGTGGCATTTGAAGCTAAGCGATAACAATCTTTTTTTAATCTAGCCTGAAATCATTGGGCCTGTAATATTTGACTCACTTTTGTAAATGTTAATTTGTCTGCAATAATGGGATGTATAGTGAGTGATTGCCAGACTAAGCAATTCCAGGGTACATTTTGTTCCATTGTCCAGTTCAAATATACATGTATTACTGAAATATAATAATAATATAACATTATATACTACTTTGTATGCTTAATATATTATTCTATTATTTTGTCTTTCACAGCAGATGCAAATGGGTCCTGTAGTAAGCAGTCAGTGGAAGTTAACGGGTTCAAAGATGCTGTGGAAAACGGTTTGATTAACGCCAAAACAGAGGGCGAAGAAGACGAAAATGACGAAATTTTCTGCAAAGATGAAAATCCAGACGATGATGCGGTCACTCTGGTCAATTCAGATGGATCCAAAGCCAAAAAACCTCGAAGAAGACGAACGGCTTTCACACACGCCCAGCTAGCCTATTTGGAGAGAAAGTTCAGAGTTCAAAAGTACCTTAGCGTTGCTGATCGAGGCGATGTTGCCGAAGCCCTGAATTTGTCAGAAACGCAAGTGAAAACCTGGTACCAAAATAGAAGGTAAATAAGCCAAAATAATTTATATCAATCTTTGAGGTATTTTGATTTTAAAGGAATTGAATTGAAATATCAATAAGAAATCCAAGTAAAACTATTTGAACTTAATCACCAATTAAAAGTTGTTAAAATTATGTATAAAAACAGAAATCAATGATATTCAAATATTATTGACATCACTTAAAGGGACAGTACCACTTTAAAACAAGTTGATTTTAGGAAAAGGAGCATGAAAAATGTAAATTATGATTAAATTTGAGCCTACTGATCATTAGATAAAATGTCCTGAATTCCTGGATTTGGATGAAAAATAGAGAACCCAAATTTGTGCCATTTCACTGACGCTGCATGAGTAGCGCCTTCTAGTGGATAAAATGGCATCAGCTCCATAGTCATACACGTCCTAGAGGGCGCCGCCAAATTGTACTGCTTTTTAAAAGGTATGGAAAAAATGGCGCCTAATATGTATTCTGCAAACGTCGTGATTTTTTCAATATGGAAACTTTGCTGCAATTCTTATTGTCACAGCCATTGATCTAGTAAGTGTGAACAACTTAAACATCACTTGTTACAAAGTGGGATTTTCCCTTTAATAAAGTAACTTAAACATCATTGTTAAATTGAATTCCTTACAATTTTGAACTACATATTCTTAAGAAGATTATTTCAATGTCTAATAGAACGCAATATACGTTTATATATGTTAAACAGGACCAAGTGGAAACGTCAGAATCAGATGAGGTTGGAACAACTGCGGCACCAAGTAGCAGCGGAGAAAGAATTGGTGTCCAATTTGGCCCATGCTCATATTCCAGCAGAAAAAAGTGCATCCTGTTGCAGTCCCTCGTGTCTAATTCCTGCAGGAGGATCGACGTCCGTGGTGCCCAATGACGTCACGGGTCCTGCAGTCACAACGTGTTTCTTGACCCGTGGATTGTTTAGAAATATCTATGCACCACGGTCCTGTCCCCTATAATAACGAAGAGAGAGAGTTGATACTTGGGCTGTTCTGCTCTTCTGTCAACATGGACTTTAGAAGAACGTACATAGTCAGAATCTAGTCTTAAAAATATTGACAAATAGTGAATTATAAGAATTGCTAAAAGCTTTCGGTCAACGTTTGAAAATGTTCAGAACTTGGCTTCTACATTTGAATGCCGATTGCCACTCGAAATTACGCCAAAACTTTACCTTATTCGAAGAAATTATCAAGACTTAATTCGAAATGAAAAATGTTTTCATCGTGGTATGGTCGGACGTTGAATATATAAGACAACGTTAAGCTGTTTGCTTTGCCCTATATGTTTGAACGAACTGTTTATTTCGGCATTGCTCAAGTGAAACGGGCAAGATGTTGTCCAGAAGTGTATGTGGTATGAATGAGAATATCGCCAATGTGCACCAAAAACAATTTGCAGATGATGTACGGATTGACTTTATGTTTTCTAAAGCAACTATAAAAGTGAAAAAAAAACATTTGGCAAAAGAAAATGGAAAAACTATTGTCCTATCTGGAGAACATCTGTGATGGTCGCACCCCATGCATAATTCCACCTGCGGATTCCATGTACATGGAACATGAATCATTGGACAGGATGGACTGCATGGACATCGATAATTTTGATCATCTGTTAATGAGATTATAAGAAGAATTATGCAGGTAACACATCAAATAACTTTCTGTTTTTCTTAATTTAAGGATATTAAAACTTGCATGCATTGGGTATTCCTTGTTATTGAAAATTGATATATCTGTATATCAATAGGTATAGTTAGCAGCTTTGAGTTAAGATGGGTTTTCACCGAAAATGCATGCATTTACACCAAACATTTGCAAATGGTTGCAAGTGTTTGCAAACGTTGAATCAGAAATAGTGATCAGATATTCGCAAACGAATGTAAGTTTTTTTTTTTTGCAACAAAAAGCAAATTCCTTTGAGCTATCGATCGACTTCAGCCGGAACACTAACAAATGTTTACAAACGTTTGCAAGGATTGGTTGACCTGCGTGCTATTGACGTGGCCACCGAAAAATGTGGAATTTGCAAACGTTTGCAAACATTTTGAACACTTGGTGGAATTTTAAGCACCTTTACAATAATAGGGAGAGTTATTAGCTAGCAAGAAACAAAATAGATTTCCTGTTGGAGCTAATTTGGTTTGAACCCCCCTCACCCCCAATCCTCAAAATTTTGTACTATGGAATGGAGTTTTCTGTTATTTTTACATCTGCACTAGTATTGCATTATTAAATCTGTAACTTAAATAAATATTTCATATCAATAGATCCATTTCAAAGCAACTCCCATAATGTAGCATTGCTCAATGTTAACAATTTTAAGCCATGCATGTTGAAAGTTGCTCATCATAGATGGTGCTTTATCTATGAAAGGGGTCTATTTCTTTAAATTAGCATGTAAAATCATGAAATTTGAGTATTAATACTATGCAGCAAGTGAAATTTTTTAATTTCAATTAGTTTACTTTTATATGGGTTTTGGCTAATGTCCTGGGCTTGTTGACCCCATGGAGTTAAAAGTACTTAAATGATAAATGCAGAATCGTGAACTCAGGTTAAATGCTATTACCATTATTGTTTCCTTTCACTAAAATTGAAGCAGAAAGTGTACTTGTGCAACTGATTACTAGGATGTTAACCCAATGTGGGGAAATCCCATTGCAAGGCGGTGACCCATTCAATAGAGAAATTATGATCAGGAAAATCTTACTCTTTCTTAAAAGATGGCATTTATTAACGCCTGAATTTCAACCTCGCAAATTAGGTAAAAGGGATAATCTTCACCAGTCATTGGGTGAATAACCCTATCTTTGATTTATATTGTCATGGCTCATGCAAGTGATATCTTGTTAGTGTAAATAACCGAGAACGGATCTCCGGGTTGAATTTGACTCGTTTTCTCTAATTAGTTTAAAAGCTATTTTGATTGTTTTCTCACCAAAGTGGCAGCACAATGCAGGTTTTGCAATTTTTGTTGGATTATTGTAGTTAAGTACTAGTACAAGTCGTTATACAATGATGTGCAAAATTCAAAAAATTTTAATGAAAGTAAAATCTCTTTTAAAGGAAGATTTTAAGCTGCAATTGCAGGAAGCAGGACCATAAAGTGCAACAAATTTTCCTTACTTGCATTTATAACTGTCAGTTCACCTTTAAGATTATTGAAATATGTTTTTAATTAATTATTTAACATGCCAGGACATTTAATTATAATATTTATGGTTGAATGATGCATTGAATTACTTGTTAAACTTGCTTCTTAGTTTAACGAAATGTTATTAGAATAATCTATCTTAATAATCATAGAATAATCTACGTTTCTACGTTGAAAAGCATATTGGGGGCTATCCATTAATTACATCTCAACATTATTTTCAGCAATAAAATGGAATTTTATTGTTTTGCAAAACTACATACTCGTCAAAATTTTATCGTTAAATTGAGAGCTTAACCTCTGTTAGATAACTTTTGGGCATGACCCTATTGATGACTGATAATTTAATCTGCATTATCAATAAGAATGGATGACGTCATGTATCAATTATCCTTATTGGCTTAATTTTAGCATTTATTGTGTTGGAATATTTATGGGAGTAGCCTAGTAGGGAGTGGAATGAAGATGATGAATGTTGAGTTAGGGAATTGGAGAAGGGGGTCAAAATGTAACCAGCATCTGTAGGTTGGCCCCCTTAAATACAAATCAAAATCCACAATTAAATGCATTTAGGCTCTCTAAATGTATTCATTTTAAAAAAAAAATTCCCCAAAATATTCGGACTTTAATACATGTACAATATACATGTTTTCCAGATTATAAGTTTTGCGAATACAGGTACTCGTGATTT
>JAQIXP010002359.1:0-15318 GCA_034700285.1 Proteroiulus fuscus
TGGTCGAAAAAAGGCGCAAATTTTGTGGTCATTATACAAATTAAATGACTCCAATTTTAGGTACTGATAACGGCCCAGTGTGTGTTATTAATGAAAAATTACTCTTCATCTTCTAAAAATTTAAACTCAAGTGATGTGGTTATAGTGCATGACCTTAGGAACTCTGAATTTTGGTTATCAGAGAGAACCCGCAAGTATTGTCTTGTTATGGCGCCATTCAAGATGCAGTGGCTAGCATATGAAACAGTTTTTGTTGGCATTTCTAATAATAATGGAATTCAGCCTTACTGTAACCGACTTTAGTTCAAAAATTTAAATGGTAATTAATGCCAAAAAAGTTTAAATGTCAAAAAAATTTCTTTACAGTATATATGTTACTTTCTTACAGTCTCGATCAATATCAATAATCACGTTTATAAGGCTATAATAAACATTTGCATATAACTATTCAAAAATATTCGTTGAAAAGCAGCCCTTTAAACCGTATACAAATTGGTGTTTACATTATGCAAATTTCATGATAAATTTTCGCATACAGGTGGGTTTACATGCTATGGCATAAATGTAACTTTTATAAATTTATAAATTATACCATAGAAATGAAAGTGCTCAAAGTGTGAGAAAATGCTACATGGAAAAGTTTCAGCCAAAATTAAACTTCGCTTCTAAGTTTCTACAGAAGCTGCACTGTTCCACAGAAACTTTTACGCAGGTAAAATTTTTGCAGAACAAAAATTCCCACCTTAATTCTGAAATCATTATGAATCCAATAGAAATACTTCGAAATATTCAGATATATCAATAACCACATAGACTTGTGGTCCATGTTGCCAACAAGAAAACTTTTGCAATTTGAGCCAAGAGGCGGCGCCACTTCAGAATCAATACAAAAAATACCAATTTTGTTAAAAAAGAATGCAAATGAAAGTGTACTGCGGGCCAATTCGTTAGTATCAAAGCTATGACTATTAGTCTATTATCCTTTCTTTATGCCTAATTTCCTGCCAAAATAAATAATGCAGATATAGCATATCTTTACAATGGTTTTGAATAATGGGCCCAATATTTCAATTATTAAAAAGAGAAAGGAAATTGGTACCATGATAATCAGCCACCGCCTTCACAACAGCATTTTACAGAAATTAAATAATAGCATTTCCATTTGGCGGAACAACACATATATGCCATAAAGATAGCTTTTATTGATCGTTAATAAGAAAATATCATTCATTTCCATTCAAGTTAACTGAAGTGATCCAGAGGTTGCAAAAGGGAGAGAGAGAGAGATAAGTGAATCAAGAAGTGCAGAATATATTTAAAGAGGCATTTCTATGAAAATAATAAAATATTCATTATATGATTTCATTAAATGCTAGACGTGTTAAAACAGAGAAAACTGTTAAATATGAATTCATAAACTCTAATGAAAAAAAAATAATTTATTAAAGAGGAAGAGGCATAAACCTGGTTTGCAAAATGCACATTAAATATATATTCATTCGATAAAATGCCAAGCACATTTCTATTGCACATTTTGCCAAAAAAGGTTTATCAAAACCCTTATCATTTTTATACCCAATCAATTTGTAATGCCAGTTATTATTATACAGGGTGAGCGAAAATATTTTCTAAAATAGTAATGTTGAAATGGCCTGGTATTACCGTGAGATATGTGAGCGAACTTTCGTCTGCTACAATGGTTTTTCACTATTGCAGCAGGAAACCTTAATGATGGTTCATTCCACATGTTGACCACTAGATGGCAATAGTAATAAAGGAATAAAATGGCCATAACGCGTTATCCATCCCAGCCAATCTGAGGCTAGCATTTCCAAAGAACCTTAGCTTTTGAAAACTAGGAAAGCATTATATTATGATATTCTGTTAAAGGGAAAGTCCCAGTTTATAAGAAGTGGGTTGTAGAACTAAAAATAAATATGAAAAATTATAAAATTCATGGAAATATAAACTTGATTTGAGCCTACCAATCATTAGATAAAATGTCCTGAATAGGCCTACATGGATTTAGTTAAAAATACAGAGCCCATATTTGCGCCATTTTACTGACAGTAGGTAGCGCCCTCTACTGGATGAAAGGCATCAGCTTTCATGAAACAAGTAGACATGCATTGTTCTAGATGGCGCCAACAACTTTCAGGGTCTGCTGAATTTCTGTCAATATGGAAACTCTGCTTCAATTATTATTGTCACAGCTTCATATATACGTGTGAACAACTTAAATAGCACTTGTTACAAAGTGGGACTTTCCCTTTAACTTAGATCCTAAATTATGTTAAGACCAGACTTTTTGTTCATCCTGCATATAATTAAGAGTATACACTGAAAATAAATATATACCTTTTAATAGAATTATATCCCTGTGTTGAGTGTAGTAAAAATTATATAGTACACCATTATCATAATTAATCTGAGATGAGCTAAATTAGTTATGATCATAAATATTCTCCTTAACTGTACATTGTTTTTTTCTCTTTGAAATTACCAGGCCATAAAATGTAAATGTTACTGATGTGCAATTGTTAGAATAACTTTTAAATGAATTAAATGTATACGCTTTTAAAATTAACCGAAATTAACTTTTACTAGTTAACTGTTGTTTATGGCTAATCTGAAGTCATGGATAAAAGGGAGAATTACTAGACTATAATTAATTAGAAAGGAACATAACATGCATTCTTATACATAAAACTCATTATACAAATAACATTCATGCATGCATGTTATCAAGCTATAACTGTAAAGCTACTATATAATGTTTGTACTATCATTTCAGTATCAGTTCAAATTGAATTTGCAAAATTTGCTTGGCAATTGCCATTCCAATTTTTACATTTTTGCAGGAAAAAAATGCGACATAAATTGTAGCTATCATCACGTTCATGACCTAACATCTAAAAATTCAAACTTTTTGTATAGCCAAATAAGCATTTGTATATACAAGAGGACAAATATATACTTGGGTTTAAGAGCGACTATAATAAAATTATGCTTGCAAAGTAACATTTTATGCATGTGAATTGCATACTCTTGAATTTCAAATGGCAATATATTTATGAAAATAACCCTAGATGCATTATGAATATATATTTGAAACAAAATTGAGCAAGCATAACCCTTCACATATACATCCCAAAGATTATCAATATACTTGTATATTTTTCACAGCAGCATATTTTAAAATTCAAAAAAAAAATGAAATATGAAAACACGTTTAACATTTTTCATCTGAACTTTTTATAGAATGTATTATGTATAAAATATATTGCAAAATATGTATAAAATATTGCAAGTAGGATCATCCATAAAGGTGAAAGGCCAGATAAACTCATAGACAATGTTTTATTCATTGGGTTTTAGGACAAAATATATCAGGTCCTTCAGACTTATAGCCATAAGTTCTAAAACTTTGGGAATACTTGTCCATTAAATAGCCTAAAGAAACACATTTTGTTACTTTTCTCAAATTGTAGCATGAATTCACAATACTATCAAATCAAAATTCACGTGAATTATACATGAGATGTGAAAAATACTATGATTACATGTTCAAAATGGTGATTTTCCTCATCAATGGTTATCCTTTCTCCAGTTTCTAACAGATGGCGCTAAAAATTCTGAGATTTTTACGATTCAGGTATATTCTTACTTGAAATCAGGCAAAATGGAGCTGCCCATGTTTTACAAAAAAAATTGTGATTTCTCATTATTGTTAAGTTTAATTTCAATATTCTTTGTTTTAAGATTTGTTTTAAAGGGAAAACCCCATTTTGAATTAAGTGGGTTGTAGGCTGAAGTGCATGAAAAATTAGTAAAGGCATAAAATTGCAATTTGATTTGAGCACAGCACCAATCAATAAATAAAATGTCCTGAATACGTGGATTTAGATTAAAATTTAAAACCCAAATAAGTTCCACTTTACTGGTAGTATGTAGCGCCCTCTACTGGACAGAAGGAATCACCTCTCATGAAACACGTATGTATATATGTCCTAGAGGGCGCCACCAACTTTCAATGTCTGCTGAAATCCATAGAAAAATGGCGCTTATAACATGTATTTGGCAAACTTACAAGTTAGTAATTTCTTTTACTATGGAAACTCTGGTGCAATTATTATTGCCTCAGCCATTCATATCTAGTAAATGTGACCAACTTAAATATCACTTGTTATACATTTAAAGTGGGACTTTCCTTTCATGTTTTGACATTTCATTAACTTACGATAACTATCTAGTTAATTACAAGTGTTTTCAAATAACACACCCACATGTTTATATAAACTATTTCAATTTGAGAATTTAGCTTGCTAATTAACCCACACATGCACTCCATTTGCATATTTAATGTCTATATTAGCTTGAAGTCCATTTAGTGAAGAAACTACATGTAAACAACCTATGATTCAATTAAGTTTTCCGCGCACATTATTTAATTAAAATTATTGCCATTTTAGTTTTTGCAAAAATGCATTTTCTTATTTCAGGCCTGAATAGTCCATTGGGATTATGGTTTTATAGCCCTTTGAATAAAATTTATTTCAGCTAGTATAGGTCCCTCACTCCAGAATATAAATCACAATTTAAATTTAAAAAGCATTTCATTTTCGTTCATATACATCTGCTACATTTGTATGCTTAAACCATGCTGAAATTTGAATGTAATAAATATGCAATATATATCCTCCATGTCAAATATAGGATACAGCATAAGGTATAAAGAGGAAATGTGTTTGCTTACAGATAAACATCTCAGGATACATAAATACAAATTCAGCATACATTTTAAATTTATGTATTACAAAATACCCATTCAGTTAATGTATATATGATAATTTATATACCATAAAGAGAGCCACTTTGCTGTGCACGTGTTAAGATTTGGATTTTGAATTTATGACTATATAATATATACAACTCATATATATTTAAACTGCATAAATTATGTACCAATATTCCAAATTCCATATTCATGAAGAATCTTTTAATGAGTATAAAATTTGCTTTTACTAATGTACATTTTAATATAGTTTTAATTTTATTAAAATGTGTTTTATTTTTATTCAAATTTTTTTTTTATAAATTAAAATCCCATTTTATTGTAATCTATTTTAGAAAATTCGTGATTCATGGTTCATGGAAAGTCTGATTAAAATTTAAACTTCAATGCAATTAACCATTAATTTTTATTTTTATTTATTTTAAAAATAACTTATTATAAGGTGTGACTTTCCCTGTGTGAGATGTCTTATACTTTATAAGTGACCCTTTACTGACGTGGGACTCTTTTAAAGACCCACATGTAAAAAGGCATAATGTATACACTGACCAATTGCTCAAACATGAGGGGGGGGGGGGATGGCAATGTCCGTCCCTCCTCTCTAAAACTAGCCATTTTTACTGTAAAAATGTAAAAAAAAAAATCAAAGAAAACAAGCCTTTTGCTCCCAGAAAAGCTTTGGAATTATCCGAATAATGAATTTCGGGCTTTGCTTAAAAAAACTGAATTTATACTTAAAATTCTCACATCGTTCTTGTCTTGAACATGGTATAGATTTAAAGAAGGTCATGATTATATGTTCTTAAATAAAGAACAAGTCTTTCTAATTGGATTAATGTTCACTACAGACAGGCAGCACGGAATTAAGCTATTAATTGCATATAATCTTCTTTAATAAAATGTATAAAGTATGCCTTATTTACTTTAACAAAATATTAATTCACTCTACTCAAGTATATACACAATTATATTTCGTAAAAATGCTTAAATTAAATTAATGACAAATTGATAAGTGGATATATTCCCTGTCAAAGTGGCTATATGATTAATAAATAATATTCTCACTCAAAAATGCAGTATACATCAAAGATGAGTATTTATAAATATATTGCAAAATATATAGTGATTTACACTGTTTATCAGTGATCTGAATTGATTAATATCAATGTTATTACAGGCTTAAAGTGTTAATTTATACTGATATCCGTATTTTTCAGTACAAATAGTATTTCTGGTGATCCAAACAACAATAAGCCTAATGATTTTAATACCCATCAACATAAGAGAGTATAGATTACTATAACAGAAATCACTGCAGGATTTGGACTGATTCAGTGATTTTCGCTGATACCAGTAGTCCCAAAAAACATTAGATTGCATGGCCCACATCATCTAAATGCAATTAAAACTTGGTCACTTTTAGCATTCAGATATATAGGATGACGTGGCAGGGAGGGTCGAAAATAGACACATTGGGGAATCTATATTTGATCATGTCATCAGTTCTAAATTCACATAGTTACAAGTACCAGACATACAGAAAATGATTTTATCACATCATGTACAAGACGTAACTCCAATAATGCTAATCCATTTACTTCATCTTTGAAATATGTCAAAGGCAATAACATAAGAGCAATTAGTTTAGCCCTTTTGCAGAACAAGAGCAATTAAGCTGGTTAGTCATTAAGTACCTATATAGAAACTTAGCTAAAAGTTTTTGTCTAAAAATATTAGAGATAAGTGGCATTAAAAACTGCATTTATTTTTTATACGTTCTATGGGCAGGGCAGATGTTTGTTTCAAAAACAGAGAGAGAGACAAGATGCAATTACATTCATTGGCCCTATAGTTTAGCATTTTCAATTTAAAAGGCATTATATAGGTTACATTATCACGTAATGGTGCACATGTTCCTCAATCTAGTTTTCATTATACATTGTGCCAAATGGCATATTGCAGCAAAAAATTATTGCAATAATAGATGACAAATTTCAGGAATTCATAAATATGGTTTTATGAGTGAGTAATAGAAATGAAAAAAAGCCTTCATGTAAAACATTGTAAATTCTAAGATTACAAGTGTTAACCACAAATTTATTTCCCTTTTCTGAGAAATAAATGAGCTATTTTTGGTGAAAACATATGTACATAAATCACAAGACTAAATTGAAAAACTCATTTCTAAGAATTATGAGATATGGCCATGCATCATATACTAACTGTGAGAAGTAATTGCAAACTTGCTTAGTAACTAAGCATCATAAAATTCCTCAGATGGACAAATGGACGAAAATGGGAAATAAATCCTTTTAACTATATAAACCTTTTATACATTTTGAACTATAAATTTCAAATTCACGGCCATTTTTCCCCCCAGTTCTTCTTAGGTTCTTATTCTATAAGCTTAAAATAGTTTGACGGTGGGAGTGAATGTTCAGAGTTTATACTAAATTCTAAGAGATGGCTTCCCTAACTATCACTAACCAGAATAAAAAATTCCTTTACGTTTTAAATATTTATACATAGCAAAATCCTATCATTAGCATTTAATTGTGCAGATTTCACAGTGTCAATTACAACCTAGCAGTAAAAAATTTAAATATTACAATCTGAAGAAATGAATTTGAAACATTTACAGAAAATAAAAATGCCAACTGCTTAAATTAACATTAAGAAAACTACCACATTTTGATACAATTATTGGGAATTGCATTATAATGAATTAAATTTGGCATAATATGTAACTGTATTTCTTAAATTTAGCATAATATGTAACTAGATTTCATAAATTTCCCTAACTTTCTCAGTTATTTTGGCAATTTTTACGACTTTCCCTGACCAAACTCTTCTCCCTGACTTTCCAAGTCAGTATTAACCCTGATGATGAAACCCTGAGTGAAAAAATAACATATGCATGCCATTAATACATTTAGAAACGAGCAGAAGAATTTCTGAGCAATTGAAATTATTCTTAAATTTATGCATTTTCAAAGAGAAAGACTCACCTTGAAACAAGTTAATTTGGAAATAAAGACGAGCAATAGCTGAGAAAGGCATAATTAACATTTTCCTCAGAATAACCATAATTTTAAAATTAAGACTTTCATAAAATACATGGATGGTGCCATTTTGCCATAGTTTAAGGAAAGTGACTGGCGCCATCTAGTAGTTACTTCTGTGAATGCATCCAATAAATGTGCACATGTATGCATCATCTTTTCTTGGAATAGCTGTGCGTTCAATGCAGTAGTTAGTAAACAATTTAATAAGTAGATAGCACCATTAATTTTGTAAAAAAAAATTAGATATTCCTGCAGCATTTTCCAAAAAAAAATCAAGCTCTTTTACGAAATATATTTAGGCCTACTGAAAGTTAAGTCTAAATGAAATTTCAATTTCAATGCCCTTCATAACTATGGTTTTTGTCTTATTTTTTAGACTTTTGTCTTATATTTAAGAGTGAACATTTTTCTTCAGAAATTCGTGATCTTACTTCCGAATAAGCAATTCTGCAAAAAAAATCCTTTTCAAATGTGGCTAGCATGCATTAAAATTTGAAATGGCGCAGATCTAATGTTCTGTCTCAAATAAAAATACTCAAGTTGGTATATGAATATTTAAAGTATAACGATGCATAAACTAAACATATGCAAATGACTAACGTTGAACATTCACAAAAATATAATTGGCTTTTGCCATTCAGAATTAAACCATGGCTTATTAATACAGAGCTATGGATGAACAAATCCGGCTTAATGAACCCTATTTATGTCGTATCAGCAAGGCTAATTAAACAGAATTAAATTACGACTGAATTAGACAAGAGTTAATTTCACCTCTCCAATTAATAAGGTCTATAGCTTAACCTTTTCCTTAAATTTTCGTCTATTTCATTTTGGCCTTTTAAAAAGCACATGGCATAAAGTTAATTAAGTGTTGTATTTGATCAAAAGAGATAATTAACCTAATCAATTTTCTTCAGTAAATGATAAAGTCCAAACCAATAATTTTGTAGTTTTTGAATTAGAAATCCAGTTAATTTCAATTTATGGCAAAAACAACTTGTCCACAAATTAAGGCAGCAATTTCAAGAAGCTAGACATATAATTAAATTGGATGGAAACTCGGGGTTAACACCTTTCAAACGACTAAATTCAATCATTTTATATACATTTTAATCAAAACCATCAAACCAGCAAATAATTTGTGGGCATCACTGTACATTTATCAAAAGTTAGCGAAAAAAATTGACAATGGAAACTATAATTTCCAAAAAAAAACAGGTTTTCCCCATTTGTACAAATTTCCGCAAATAACTATTAAACTATAAAAGTAAGGTATTTTCAATGTCAAATTGACATTTTCTGAAAAACATCAATTGGGACTTGGCAACAAATTTCATCCCATATGTGCCAAGTTTACAATTTTGTTAACAATTCTGTGAAAAGTAAACATTTGAGTGATATGTTATTGACTGTTAGATGCATAGTGAAAGCCAATATGTATTCCATTGCTACAAAATAGGACTAAAATTCTCTCCTGTGGTGTAAATTGACATGTTAGATTAAAAAGGTCTAATGACATTTGGGAGATTATTCGTGAACATTTTTGTGAAAACAAATACAAAATATCAGACATAAAAATAGTTAATTCAATACAACTAATGAAAATCAATCAATCAAATTCCCTTAAATTTTACAAAAAGATACAAAACTACTCTAAAAAATTTCTCTCTCTAAACATCTCTATCGGTTTATTAATAGTAAAGAAAATTTAGTAAAAATCTGCAAAATAAGTAAGACTTTGTCTAGCTTACTAATACGTGGAAGTATTAGACCAGTATGGCCAAACATCATGATACCAACCACTCCAATAATACTGGCCTGTTGACATTAACAAATGAATTTGTCAATACAAGCATAATGTTGGTTTTATTGGTGCAAATATTTAGAATGCAGGTCTCTATTAAAATTAATTTTGGCCACAATACCCAGTATTGGTTTTTAATGGCATTGGCATATTGGTATTTGTTGGCATTGGCATATTGGTATTTGTTGGCTTTGGCATATTGGTATTTGTTGGCATTGGCATATTACTATTTGTTGGCATTGACATAATATTGCTATTTGTTGGCATTGGCATAGTGGTACTTGTTGGCATTCTCATATTGGTATTGATAGGCATTGGTATTATTGTATTTGTTGGCATTGGTATATTGCTATTTGTTAGTATTGACCTATTGCTATTTGTTGGCATTGGCATATTGGTACTTGTTGGCTTTGGCATATTGGTATTTGGTGGTATTGGCATATTGCTATTTGTTAGTATTGACCTATTGCTATTTGTTGGCATTGGCATATTGGTACTTGTTGGCTTTGGCATATTGCTATTTGTTGGCATTGGCATATTGGTACTTGTTGGCTTTGGCATATTGCTATTTGTTGGCATTGACATATTGCTATTTGTTGGCATTGGCATATTGGTATTTGTTGGCATTGGCATATTGCTATTTATTGGCATTGACATAATATTGCTATTTGTTGGCATTGGCATAGTGGTACTTGTTGGCATTCTCATATTGGTATTTATAGGCATTGGCAAATTTCTATTAGTTGACATTGGCATATTGCTATTTGTTGGCATTAGCATATTGGTATTTTTCCTGCACAGGGTTTGAAATTTCTGGAAATATTTATAAATATTTTGAGAATAGCTCGCATAAGACATGTTTCCAAAAAGCTCCCTTTAAGATTGCATTTTCTTAAATCAGCTGTTTTTCCTGACTGCACAGGAACTACTAAAAAACTACAACTCATGAATTTGTTATTATAATGCACCGGCAACCAAATGATTTCATGCTTGATGAAGCCCTTTAAAAGTCTCTTTATTCCGAAACGCCTAGACGCGAGTGCATTCTCTGCTTGAACAAGGTTCAATGCTAGACTTCTTTATCATATTCCTCCAGTTACACGGGTGGTAGGGGGTGATAGGTGATGGAAGAAAAATGCAGATGTATGGGGAAGTTAATTAAAAGAAAACAACAATTATGTCCTGATTTCATCTTCTATTAAACCGCACCCAAAATGCAAAACTTTCAAAAGAACTTATTTTCAGAATTATACGGTGGCGCATTTCAGTATTACGGAAAACTTTTCTTTAAATGCCTGCCGCCCTTAATGGAAATTTTTATTTCCTAAAATATAGGAAAATGACAATAATTTTAACCATATTATAGGAATTTTACAGGATAATTACTTTCCAAAATTTAATATTTTAATAAAATTGTTTGGGACAATATAGATATTTTATAATAATCAATTTCAAGTTTAGAAAAACTGCCAAATTCATGGATTATAATTACGCAAAAACTTCTGTTAAATGTATACATTGAATGTAGATACACATTCTTCAAAGAGTGAGCTTAACTTTAAAAAAGATTAAAATTAGCTATTTTAAAACTTAAAGCATAATTTTTAAGATAGATCTTGGTCCTTTTAATTCCCATTTTTGTTTACTTGAAAGAAATCTATACTTGCTTTGAGTCAAGTTTAAACATATACCCAAATTTGGGTACCTATTTTTACCCAAAATTTTGCACATATATATAGTGATTCTGGCAAATTTCATCTTCAGTGCTCAAAATAAGAAACTTTTTCCTATCTTACCCCCATTTTTTTATTGATTTAATGAATAGAATAACACTTTAGCTACAATTTTATGTAAATATCTCATCTTCCACAAAAATGGCTTTTTATCTCAGCTTTTTAATCAGAAAATTAGTCAAAATATAGGAAAGCAACACAAATTTTTGCAAATGCTGGATTCTAACATTCCAGAATATTTTGGCTAATGCAATGCATGGGAAAAACAATTTGCATTTCCTAAATTATAATCAATAAAAATTTGCCTAAAAATGCGTTTTTCAATTCAAAAATATTTCATTTTTAACAATTTTTAGTGTCATTTTTAAAAATATGTGTTGGTTCAATATGTAGGAAACCGACAATTAGGAATCTGTAGGGATGTGTTGTATAACCAAAATGTTGGTACCAGGTTCCATTACTGGTATAATGTTGGTTGGAATAAAACACTGGGGAATATGAAAACAATAAGAAATATGGGAAATAAATTGGTATATTTATTTTACACATGGGGTATACACTAACTCCATACAATGAGGCATTAAAGGAAGCATTTGTTTCAGAATGTCCTTTTAAAAGGTGAGGATGCCCATCAAGAGTCCATTACCAGGTCCAAGATGGCCTTTCAATTCTTGCAATAATGCCAAGTAAAGGGCCAAGAAACCTATCTTCCAACAGTTGTTTGTCGACCAATTGTCGCAAATGGCCAGAATCGATTTCGGAAGTTGCCAGCATATTGAGTCGGAAGTTGACAAGAGTCCACAATTAAGAAATGTTTCCATCAGTATACATTAAGAGGCCCCCAATCTCTCATCACTTATTCCTATATTTCTGCCCATGCATGCATCAATACAGCTCTAGATTTCATTATGGATATTACGTAACCCTTTCGATATAGCTTTTACCGCCCCACCCCTGCGCCCTCTTGCCGCCCACCTCAGTTTCATCTTGTTGGCTACCAAAGCGACAAACTTGGCACGTACACATTGATTCCCCAAGCGATATGCCATCAAGACTCTTCATCTCGACCAAATTGGGATATTTCTGTCTAAGGCGTCACCAAATATAATTTATCAACATGTCAATGATGAGAAACAATATTGTCGCTATGGTAAAGATGCAAGAACATGTTACAGGGTGAGTGGATCATAACTTTCATAACGTTACTTAAAGGGGTCGTTCACATATTACGCAAGACTGCAGGAGAAAGAGGGAGTTACCCAATTTTGTTAAATTTACATTCCAGAAGATGAATTTGTTAATTTACCACAATATTGTTCTGTTAACTGAAACTACAGATCTGCATACACAGAAAAAAAGGTTTTGCTTATAATATATGGCAATGAAAAAAAATATGAATTTCTTTGTTTTTGAAACAGTTACATTATTTTAGAATTAATTAATGATGTTATTTATATAATTGATATAACAAACAACTAGTTTTAGTTCTGCATTTGTCAGTATAAGATAATGCAAATAATAATTATGTACAAAGCCTTTTAAATAACCAAAAACAGCAGAAAACTCCTCCAAAAGAATAGCTAACTGCTTTTGTGCAGCAAATGTTTGAGTGTTGGATTGTAGTGCTGAATTTCGGAAAGATCCTGACTGCAATTGGACTTCCCCATTGGTCCCAAAAAGCTAATATTCATACAGATTTGCTGCTATTCTCTTCAAATTATAACTTAAAATTCAGATTCTCAAAATAAACAAGTTCTAAGTAGTGATGTACTGGCGCCAGTATTCGTTATACTGGCAATTCCCCCGTGCATACATGTTCAAAAATAATGTTAGTTCACCCATACAGTTCAATGGCATTTATATTTACAAGTATCCAGTACATGTTTATTTACTTCGCATGTATTTATTCCTTACCCATGGATATATAAGCCTCCTGCAGTGGAGCATTGACCAGCATTAATATCGTTAACCGGAGGCGGCTCCCTGGTGACAGGAGCTAGTAAACTGGCCTGCTGGGGTTGCCTTAATTTGCTCACCAGGTCATTCTGTTCGCTTTTAATGCATGTCATAAAATAAGCTCAGTTAAAATGTCCTTTTTATTATTTTTCAAAATAAGCATTTCGCACATATAGGGCACCCCAGGTACGCATGTTTTCTACGAAATTTTAATCGATTGAAAATACCAGCAGGTTTCGCCCTTGTGAGCTCTACACGTTCTATTATTATTGTTCCCAAAGAGTTGGATAATGATGTTTACACAATGTTGCACTTAAAAACACTTTCCTTAAGGAATATGAATATAAATGCACACATAGTCGTGATATAGTTTCATCTAACCTATCAATGCCTGAATCCTCCGACATTGACTACAAGATCGAATAAGTTATAATGAATTTAAGTTCCAAGGGCCGTCCATAAACAGGGTTCCCACTTTTACTCAAATTTTAATGTTATCTTGACTTAAAAGGGAAAGTCTCACTTGGTAGCACATGCATATTTTTAAATACAAGTCAGTAGAATAATCAGGGTGTCTGGCCAAATCAAGTAACAAATTTTCATTACATTTCCAGGTTTTCCAGACAATTTTTTTTACAAATTTCCAGACCAAATGAAAGTGATTTTCAACTCATTTTTACGGACTTAAGCAATTAAAACTGCAATATTTGGCAACTACCCTGGGCCGCACCCACATATTCAATTTTTTTTTCCAACCCAAAAATATTTTTCATGGCCTGCAGGCGAAAATCAGAAGGCCTTTGTACATTACTGCAAAAAAAATGACAGAAAATGGCGCCACAGACGACCTTTTTTGCTCAAAAGCACTCAAAAATGGGCTAAAAACCACCAAGTGCCTAATTTTTCATTTTATTAGATTTTATTGGAATGTTCCAGACACAGATTTAATTTCCATGACATTTCCCGGACATTTCCAGACAATACTGATTTCCATGAAATTTCCAGGTTTTCCAGACGGCCAGGCACCCTGAGTAATATACTCAGATTACATAATAATATTGAAATTAAACTAACCAAGAGTCAGCAATCATAAATTTCTGGAATAAGTGAGCAGCGCCATTTTGCAAACTCTGCCCAGTAGCGTTGACTGTCACGGGTTAAAGCGCCATCTCATAGTCACTCTCGTTACTTTCCTAATTGAAAGTTTTGTTTTTGATGTAAATCTTGCCATTATTTCTATGCGAATACGATAATCAATTAATATAATTAGGGATTCATTTCAATATGCTGTATAAAATTATACTTGGTATGGGATTCCTAAGATTGCGGGCAAACATTATAATAGTCATTAACTTTACCACTAGATGACACCATCCGCGAAAAAAAAACCATACTCTTTGTGGGAAAACATTTTCCATCAAATCAGGTTCAGTACAAGTATATTTTCTAAATGGTAAGACTGATATTCAAATAAGTATTTCCATTTTAATATCAACTGTGTCTTTCCTTGCATTTAAGAACATTTTGCCATGAAGTAAGAAATTCCATTTAAAAGGACAGTCTCACTTTGAAACAAGTTATTTTTAATCAGTACACAATTACTAGATATGAATGGCTGTGCCAATAATAATTGCAGCAAAGTTTTCATATTGTAGAAATCACGACGTTTCAAAATGCACAGTAGGCACCATTTTTCTTAGCCTTCAGCTGCTTTCAGCAAGCTTTAAAGTGAGGTGGCGCCTCCTAGCACATTTACGTCTATGGCCTCACGAGAGCTGGCGTTTTCATTCCAATAGAAGGAGCCACTATGCTTTAATAAACATGGCGTCTATTAAGGTTTCACATTGCCAACCAAATCCAGGTATTCAGATCAGTTTATTTATTCATAGATATTGTCAAATGCAATCGCAATTTCCATTTTAATTATAATTTTTCACTCTCTTTTTATTAAAACCAACTTGT
>JAQIXP010002360.1:0-15314 GCA_034700285.1 Proteroiulus fuscus
ATTCGTATGAGCCAATCTCGAGATCTCAGTATCATTCACACCAGCTGGACTCAGTCCGATTACTACAATGTAGATAAAGAACGGCAATGTTATCAATAATTGCAGTTCACCTACCGTAATTCAAAAATCACGATTTTCCCCCAAAAAAATGGATAGGCGCCATTTTGATAAGTCTCCCACTTAAGCACTTGTACACTAATGTACACTAAAACTTGTACACTAATCAAGTTTATTACTATAGGGTGCGCATGGGCAATTGACAAAATGACTTCTAACATGGCTACTATCAGTCATCGAGTTTTTTGTCCACATTGGCATATTTCAAAACTAATAACTATTAAATGATTATTATAAATTAAATTTAAATTTCTACGCTCTTCTTTTTTCTCCTCTTTCTTGCAAAAATTGCTTGAGGTAAGGTGGGACTGTCCCTTTAATAGAAAAACCTTATAAATTTGACTAACTAGGAATCCCCAAATATTAACCATAACAAAAATAATAACAGTATAATGGTGTTTTAAAAGTTAAGAGTGAAAAACTTTTTGCCCATAAAATTGAAAACGCATGCATGCAGGAAGTACCCTTTACATGGAAATAAATACATTTTTAATACCATTGTTTTCCTGACATTTCCCCAAAAAGCAAAAAGTTACCACCTAATGTCATTATTTTCTTAGAAAAATAAAACAATATGAAAATGCAGGCATTTCTACTACATGTATAGCCTATATCTAGGCGTGAAATGGCGGGCCTATATAGGTAGAATCGAGGTTTTTGACCCTTAAATTAAATTTTATTCAAACAGCACAAGAGCTCTACAAGCACGCATGCACAATTTCAAATGGGTGTAGTTTTTTGGACAAATGCATATTATGCATGTACTTAACATCTTTGATGGACATCACAGAGAAGCATAAAAGCCATGGTTAGGTTAGTAAGTAAAAATTGCGTGCAATGACAGACCAAGACCACTGCAATTTTGCGTTTGTTTGAACCAGAAATGCGTTAGGCTGTGCATGCGAATCTCATGCACTGAAGACATGAAAATATGCACAAATTTTCGAAAAGAACCGATTTTCAAATGAGAATTTTAAGGAAAATATGCCTAACATGTCTGCCACCTTATTGCCTGACTTTTGGCCATATATTTTTTGTGCCTATAGATATAATTTCACCAGACTTTTTTTTATTTTAACTAATTTTCCTGATATTTAATACATTTTCTGCCTGCATGGTTAAAATTAACTGAAGAGATCCAAAAACCACATGAGTCCAGATTTGTTGAGAAAAACGTTTTAAAATGAAAATGGAGATTTATTGCATAAAACTTATAGTTATTTTAAAATTCCTATATAGGCCTATACCTAGCTTCATTTTTAAGATAGAAACTTGTGCTTTGGGATGCACATTCACATTTCGGTTCTACTTGTTTTGAGTTCCCTTTAAGCCAATACTCAAATTTGGGTACTCAATAGTACCCAAAATTGAGTAGGCTTTCACATGCAGTATACATTGTGCCATTTTATTCTTCAGTGGTCAAAATGAGCAACTTTTTCCTAGGTAATTTTACCCCAATTTTTATTATTTTATCACATTGAACAAACATGTAGGCCTATTTAGCTGCAATTTTATGTGAATAGGGGCCTAGCTATATATCTCACTTTTGGCAAAAATGGACTCATGTGCTTTTTTATTTCAACCCTTTAATTTTTAGAAACATAAATACAATACAATATAAAACAATATAAATAAAAGTAATTTTAAAAATGTAAACACTTAATTTTGTCCTCAATTTCAACATTTTTTGGAAAACTAAGTAATGCAGTTGAAATCACGTCATTCCCCCCAGATTTCATTACATTCAAAATAGCAAAATATAGTCTTATACTTTGCCTGTACAATTTCTTGTTACCTGACTCTGCAGGTAAGTGGCAACCCAGAAACCATCAACGAGAATTTTACTGGGAATGATTTTAGGCCTAATTAAATACTTCAACATTCACTGAACATCAACTCTCTCTGGTACATCAAAATGGCCGCCATTTGCAACCACAAGCTACAAAGAAGTAACTGTCCCTGGCAACATCTGCAGGCCTAACAGCTTTTTCCCCAAAAGTCAATTCGTATCAACATGCTACTTCTAAGAAATGCACATACACACACCAGTACATAAAAATGCTCCAGCTAATCGGATTCACCAGGGTTCGTTGTTTTCGAGAGAGTGAGTGAGAGGCTTGGGCACAAGGTTCCAAGTGTTAATATTTTGGGTCAATGGGCTGTCTTGTTCCATGATTATTCCATTGCCCTGAAAATGTTGGAAGACGGCCCAATAAAAAGCGAGCATAAGGGACTCGTATAAGACCATGTAAGACTTTATGGGCCTATTAACATGGGATCCACCCACACATTTAGTTGGAAAAGAAATAACCGAGGGGAAGTGCTGGGGGAGAGATGAAGTGGCTCATTTTACTAAGCCTACCTATGCACCAGAGTATATAATATAGATAAAGTCAATGTCAGTTTCCTTAGCATCATCATTTCCAGAGAGTCTGCTATTAAACCTGGTATGAAAAATAACTCAATGGATTCAAGTGCATAATTCAAAATTTTTATTTCAATGAGTAAAAATGCACCGATGCTCCACTTGGGAAATCAACAGAGCGCCAGAAAAAGGCTCAAGGATGCATCCAATAGCCGACTTTAAGAACATAAAACCCATTTTATGGGATTTTCACATCGCCGTGTGAAATGCACACCATGCAGCGCCAATGCTTTTATTCCCAAATTTTCAAGTTAAGGCCATCATGACCTGGTTTTTTTTCTTTCAACCAAAAAAAATCGTGTGTCAGCAGGCGCATTTACATGATTTGCATCAACGCTCTGGTACATGAGGAAGGTAAGGCTCTAGGAATTGTATGGCATTTCTTTCAAAAAAAAATATAGATAGGCCCTATATACAGTATCTACAAATTCTATTAAGGTTTCCTTTTTCATTTAATGAGTGGTGTTTCTTTAACTTTCATATCCTTTTTATGGGATTTACTGTGCCAATAGGTTCAGAATTGGTGGCCTTCTCCCAAAAATAGATACTCATTGCCAGAACAACATGTCTTTTCTGTTTTTTTATTTGCTAGTCAGTATCAGCATAACCAATTTCAATGAATAGTTCGCATTGGACGACATCAACAAACCCATTTTGTTTTTCATTTTTTTCCACGAATAACTTAGGCAAAAATATTTTAATGAAAATATGGTGACTAAGAAAAGAATTTTCTGATTATAATTGGATACGTGAGTGTATAGTTATTTACCTTTCAGTTATTTTGTTAGTATTCCATGTATACAAGTGTTATTAATAGATGTATTTATGGCTGTGCATATAATAAAAATGGATTTTTCAAAATGTGGTTCCATAGTTCTATCAGGAAACAGTAATGGTGCTAGTGCATACGTGGTTCAAGCTCCAAGCATTGTGAGGACAAACCTGGAGCCATTAGCCAATACCCATTAACAGTTTTAGCAAATTTTATGTGGAGTGGTGCACAAATGACAAATGCTTTAATTAGTCCTAATTTCATCGCAAACCTATAGGCCTACTAATATTAGAATTTCAAAGTTTCCTTTTAAAATGAATAGTCCTTCGAATTAATACAGTAAACATAAAATACTCAAGTCCAATTAACCATCTTTGAACGAGTGTAAAAGGTCTTTTGGCTGACGGCTTTGTACTTGATCTGCCACTTCTCAATCCATCATGACTAGTTTTGAAACAGTAAACAGGCCGTTTTACAACAAGGATATAGGCCTACAGTACACATACAAGTGCATAAATAGCACCTCCCAATGTATTTTGAATTTGTTACCACTTGCAAATTTCCCCCACCTAAACTATATCATGCAAACAGCAATATACTGCTTATACCCCCATCAATAAACTCATTAAAAATAGGAAGCCATTGCTCTTTAACCTTATACTGGAGTAAGGGCAGATCCAGAAGGGGGCCAAGTCCCCCTAATCGATGACTTTTGCAAAGTGGCCCCCCCCCCGGACAATCTCTATATCCACTGGCAGTGGACTAGCTTCTTCCCCCACAGATGCTCCCCCCCCCCCAATGGTCCGCTGGATCCACCCTTGAGCTAGAGCGCCTTATATACTCCGTTTCCATTAAACACAATGCTGATTGCATCAATCTGATCATGATTGGTGAATCGCCTTGTTGAGATTGGTGCTTGCATATTATAGTCATGATTGCTATCAAGCGCATGGAGTAGAAGACAAATTATACAGTGTGCGATAAAAACATGTCTTTATAGAAATGGCACCTGCAATAGGGCCATCAAGAAGAGTGAAATGATACACAAAAGACTTGTTGTATTCATGTATTCTTCTTGATTGAATCAAGATCGAAAATGCAGCATTACAAATTATTTCTTACATCATCAATGCATGCTTGCAATTCTGTACTTTAGATCTTGCACTTGATATGCAATCGAAATTCAATTCAACTCAGTACCATTCGACTGCACCCTGCGTTGCACCTATAGCAGATGATGACACGTGCCTTCATTATGACATCATATATTCACAATTAATAGTCTCCCTCCAAAACCCTGCATTACCATTAATTATTTTTATATAAAAGTTAAAAATATTAACCAAAACTACTTGTAGCATGTATAAATTCAATTTATACTTTACTTTTCTCAACACTGAAATGTATAGTTTCCCAATAAAAACCAATCTGCCAGAAGTTGTGTATATAGCTGTATTCAGTATTCAAGTGAATCATGTTTCAGACGCAATATGAATAATAAAAATTACATATATATTGCAAGTGTAAGAGTAATTGAAATCCCCAAACTAGGTAGGCCAGCGCAAAAGGGCGACTCCTTTAGTTTAAAAAAAACAATGGAAATATTTCATAGGCCTACAAACTTCAAATTAAAATACATCCTGTATGCCGTGCACTTCTGCCCAAATCAATTTGGTATTTCAATTCAAAGTAGAAATTACATCATCATTGGCCTTACAGCACGAGCCCAACCATCACAACAAGGAACTAGGTTTCTAGTTGATTTATCTATACATCAACGAATATTGTTTGTGAAACCCATAATTGGCCTAGGCCTATACACTTATACCTCGCAACGTAAATTGGATTTACGAGAATTGCATGGAAATTAGCATGTTGCCAAGTACGGTACATCACTTATGATATGCACATTGCTTTCACGAATTACCCAAATCAGATTAAAATGTCAGGGTTAGACCCGCATCATCTGACAAGTGCCTTACTCGTGCAAAAAAACGTGTAAATAAAAAACTGTCCACCTTGTAGAGTTTTAACTTCAGTTACGAGAGTGTAGATCTGCTAATCAATATACGCACTAACCATAAGGTATCATAAAAACTAAGGCGGCAGTTGGCCTATTTGGCACTAGCCCAAATGGAAATGTCGTCCAAGTTGCATATGCAGACGACCCATTTTTTCAAATACATTTTTCATATAAATGCACACATTTGGATATATTACAGTAAGTTATTAGAACAATTTGCCTACGGCCTTCATCAATTGCACATTACTGGCATCATATAACAGGTATATAGAGAATGGGAGAGGTTGCGGAAGTATACAATCTGCACTAAAATGCATGCATAATCACAAAAGTGGTTGTCCTACTGCCCTACACCTGCATATGCAAAGGTGTATCCATTCTGCCCTCATTTGTGGGCATTAAAGAACCATTGCAGATGACTACTCTGTCTATATGACTACACAGGGACTCATCATATTTTAAGTATTTTTATGACAACTTAACCCTAACATTACCATTTGGCTCATAGATAGGGAGTCCACCCTAAATGGAGTTTTATTGCGATATGAAACACATCAATATTGCTTGATATATGCAGTGCATAATATTTGACATTTAGCTCTCAAATATATGATATAGACTATACTTTTAAAACAAACAAAAAGACCGAATTGCATGCAAAATTACATAATGTATAATCAGAAAAGGGACATATTGTTCTGCAGCAGGATTTTTGTATTATTTCATGCAGAAATCCCACATCGAATAAGAAAACTGCAATTTCTCAATCACATCCATGAGTCTTAACAAATTGGTATATAGAAACTGTCTAGGTTAATGCCATAGCTGGCCATTCTGCAACTGAAATTGACCCAGAAATGAATAAACTTTGAAAAGAGTTTACTTTGCTGTATTTATTGAAGCTGTTTTATATTTAAGTATAGTTCTGTTGACAGATATTTCATCTCTTTACATTTGCATAGCTTTAAATTCATCCATTTAATTCTAAGGATTAAGCTCCTGATCTATTTGGCAATAACAGTTATATTTTCCTTATACTTAGGAGCTCCCAAATCTTAATGGACCAATATATATAACCCACACACTTCCTGCATGGCACACTGAATCATACGGAAAGAAAATCAATAGAACTATGGAGAATTTCTATGAAAGAAAATACCGGAAATTTATAATTATTAATTTAAATTATCACCTTGCAACTTTTCTACTCTTCAGTTCAGGTTATGGTGGTCGTGAATAGATACCGCGGTTTCTGCCCAGTTCACTCTTTCGTTGAACAGGATTTAGCAGCTAGTCTGCTTCATCAGCATACTTTTTCCATTCAGTATTTAGGAAAAACATGCAATTCGATTTGCAGATTCCTCTTATATAAGCATGACACTTTCCTATGGACTCTTGAAGAAAAATTCCATGGCCAGTATGAGAAATTCCCTGACTTTTTCCATGACTACCCAAATTTTCTGACTTTCCAGGTTTTTCCAGATCGTGGGAACCCTGTATAATGTATACAACTTCACACCTATAGACCAGAAAGGGAACTATGAAATTGAATTCCAGAGCATGCCACTATTGAAAACATGAGGGACGAATTACACCACATAGGCCTTATACACTTATTCTATGAGAAAGTAGTTCCTGACTTACATTTGCGCATGAATATTCGAAGGAAAACTTTTGGTGAGAAGGCAAAGAGGTCATGTAGTTCAAATCATCACCAGTAGAGGGATATTTACACCTTTCTTTTGCTTGGTTTCATGCACTATAGTGATGATAAGGTTTGCATGCATGTATATACAGCTGCACTGTTTCCTGATTTGCCCACCCACTAAAGTAATGGCAAAACATAGTCTGTTCTATTTGTCGGCACCTTTTAATGTAGTTGTTGCACCGTTATTTTATAAGCAAACGAATTGCATTTGATGAGAGAAGTCAGATGCTTATACAAGCAAATAAATCCCACAGACTAATCCTAAATCGAAACATTCAAAAATGTAGAAACCCAGTTTGGAAGTATATAGGTATAAGCCTATATATATCAACATGTAAACGCAATACGTAATTATTATTCTACCTATAGCCAAATACACCATTAAGTCAATATTGGAAGAAATGCAACAACAGAATATGTCATAATATTTGCTGACATAGCAACCAAAATCCCAATTAGGCCTAAAACTTGGACAAAAATCAATTTATAATGTTTCTTCATAATTTTAAAAAGAAGTTAACTTATTTTATTTCATTAGGTTCTTTATACCATGCAGAATACTTTTATAGGTATATTTTGATCTATATGATATGGCAAAGTTAATCGTAACAAAACCACATTTTCAATATTGTATGAAATAGGCCTAATTGATGATGGTAGGGATGATACAATAAATCTTGGTTATGCGTCAAGACTTATTCTATCATGCAGTAGGTATAGGGATGATGTAGTAGGAAAGAAATATAAATTTGTTCTTGAAAACAAATATAAATAAGCTAATAAAAAATAAATAGTTGAAAACAATTCAGGCGTGACGTTGCATGACATCAATTTGACGTAAGCATGGAAAGAATCATCCTTCTCTTTCCAATTTTATTCAGCTTTATTTACGTTATTTTACAAAAACGAATTTAGATTTCTTTCCTTTCAACAACTAAACATTAAAATTATATATTTTGTTATTTTTGGACGGTATAATAATGCCAATTAATTCAAAAAAGGTTAAAAATAAGGCTCGAAAGACATAGTTATTTGACGTCACACCAGTGGTAACTATAAAGCAATCAAATATAACCACACAGCTTGGGGGGATGCTTCAGACCCCCCCCTTCTTCCTAATTCTTTTAACATCCATTTTATATAATTATTAAAACTAACAAATTTTCTACACAATTTACACTCTTAATTCCTTACCCTTGCAATCCCCTGGCGTTGTTGCCTCGGCCTCTGTCTCAGCGCAAACAGCACCATAATTAATTAAGACGAAATCGTGGGTTATTAATTACCACAGCCGCACAACGCTTTTGTAAACAACAGCCCACTCGAGTATTATGTCAAATAGCTTCAATACTTTAAATTAGTAAGCTTTCAAAAAAAAAAAAAAGACAAGTACAGTTTCTTCGAAGGGTTCAATTTCCATTTCATCAGGAGCACTTGGTAACGATTAATTACTACTATTTGGGCGTTGTTGTTGTTCACAGCACTTCCCAAAAAAAACTCCTGAACTTCCTGATGCTAAATATCATTCAGCAGAGTTTACAAAAATCCACCCACGTTGTGTTTTGCCAACATTTGGGGGTATCCTACCAGAGCACAGGCCAAAATTCACACTGAGCAACTGTGACAGCACATCATTAATCCAAAACACAACAAGCACACAAAGGAGGATCTTGCAACCCAGGTCAAAAACTTTTTCTTTGTAAAAAGCTTTCAAAATCCAGAGCACGTCCAAAAAGCTTCTTGGTCCTAAAACCTTATTTCGTGAGTGGGTTCAATTCAAACAGCTTTACCCGAAAAACTGCACTTTTGACTTTAAATATAAATCCAAGAAAAACAAGGCCAGACTAACCTCCATCACTTCTTTTGTGCTACTGAACAAAATGCAAAAGTGGGGGTGCAGTCCAATGGGACATGGGATGCAGTAGGCGGGACAGTGTGACAAATTGGGCCTGGGGTCCCTTTTGGTATTACGCAAAAATAAGGGCAACGTGCCTGCATGTGATATGACTCATCACTGCTCTGTCCTGTAATGCACATTTTAGGGAAATGCATGTAGAGGGGAGCTCTTATGGAGTTTTTAAGAGCTTATTTCTATAAAATAATAAAACAAAATTGTAAGCTTTTTCATTGGAAGGAACTATGCCTAAACCATTATTTAATAAAAAGTAGTTATAGGTTCCATAGTTCATGCTAACATTTTCAAAGCATTTCCCCGATTTTCTAAAAATAATTTTTGTAGGAATAAAGTAATAGTTAATACAGTCATGTTAATACTCTTGCATTACATTGAAATTGTTCTCTATGGCACTTTAATTGAATGACTTTCACTTACTTGTTAATCTTAACTTTAGGTTTAGAAAGGTAATTAAAAAAGTTTGGAAGCTCAACTGCATTTAATTAGCTAATTTTAACCTCATTACATCTTTGCAAAATTATTAATCAGATGATATTTATGTGGAATTTCCTTGACTTACCAACAAAAATAGGAATTTTCCCTGACTTACCAGCAAAACAATTATATTTCCCATGGCTTACTAGTAAAAATAGGAATTTAGCCTAACTTGCCAGCAAAATAGGAATTTACCCTGACTTTACTAGCAAAAACAGGAATTTACCCTGACTTACCAGCAAAAATAAATTTTTCCTGACTTTTTGAAATTTAAAGTGTCTAGTAAAATAGCCTCTAGTCGTTATTTTTGTTAATAATAAAGAACTCCCGTGATTATGGAATCCGAAAGGTTGGGTATGTAAGGGGGGGATGTCTCAATAGGAACTGTCCCCCTCTAATTTAGGTATTATATGAATCCGGGCCCATAGCCAGCCAAGGTATTAAAGGGGGGGGCATGCAAACCTTTGGAGGGGCCATAATGGAATAGATTACAATAAAAGACTGTCCACTTCCAAAATTTTAGGGGGTGCCACGGAATATTTAGGGTGGGCATGGCCCGCCCTCCCCCTCCCCCCCTGGCTACAGGCCCGTATGAATCAGAAAATTCATTAATTGGTGTGTCCACATCACCTGACTTTGTAATAGTTCACGATGAGACTTTTTTCAAGAGCCAATTTGATTTTCCAGTCAGTCTACAGTAAGTCTGAGCTAACGGGTGAGCCCTCAATCAGGGGGAGCTTTCAATGTATTGCTGGGAAGCCATTAATCAAATATTGCATAGCAACATCTCTTTAGTGAATAAATAGGCTATACCGTTAATTAATTAAACAAGAAAGCCTGCTTGTTATAAACAATTAAAAAAATTCTCATAATCATAATTAAAGCCGGCTTACT
The DNA here is from genome assembly GCA_034700285.1 of Proteroiulus fuscus. Lineage (NCBI taxonomy): Eukaryota > Metazoa > Arthropoda > Diplopoda > Julida > Blaniulidae > Proteroiulus > Proteroiulus fuscus. The sequence continues at coordinate 10,329 of JAQIXP010002360.1, forward strand.
CATCCAGCAAACAAGGCTTCTCCAATCTATGTTTTCCACGCACTGATCAATGTAAACACGAGTAAAAAAATAAAGGAAATTTTGCTGAAATATATTTCACAGTCCATTTGCCATCATTCTATTATCCCCCACATTTACTCTATGATTCCTCCCCCACTAAATTCAAATCCACGGGGGCCCTTACTAAATTCCCCAAAGCCCAAGAAAAAACATTAATTCGCTGACTCAACTTTTTGATGGAGGGCAAAAATAAAATAACAAGTACAGCATAACAAAAATACGTCATCGTACATTTTCATAAATTGTTCAATGATGTGTGCATGTGGGGGTAGTGTTATTCGTTTCATATCGATCCTCAAAACAAAAGCTTTATCCCTCTTCAAAAATCCATCCCTGTTCATATCTCTCAATCACTCTTTTACACTTCCCCTTCTCCTTCATTAACCCCCTCCACATTTACGTAATTTATCCTTAAAGCTACCAGTTTGACAAAATACGAAATCGACAAAAGCAGAAAAAAGCCAAATAGGCCTTAGCTTTAGCAAATGCCAAGCCATTTACCCTCATTAAAAAGCGTGAAGTTCACAATAAATTCTGATTTGAGATCACAAAAAGTCTTAAAGAAAACTACATTAAAAGATCAGGATGGAATGTGAAAGGGGCCACCTACTTTTTCCCATGTTTTCACATTCTTCACATAGCAAAAATACACTTTTATCACAGTTTTTCACACTGTAATGTCTAATTTTTCCCTTTGATTTATAACTCGCCAGTTTATTGTAGGCTATTATAGGTTATGTACAGTACTATAACTTTTAATGGTAGCAAGAGCTCTATCTCATGTTTCTGCAAAAAAAAACTATTTTCAGAATTAAGGTGGTCTCCACTTCATGACGTTGGAGTATCCTCCTGAAAGTGGGATAACCCCCCTACCAAATAGCATCATTATATGCTGATCGTAGGGTATACTGAGTTGAATTGAATTGAAGGTGGTTCCGCAGAAAACTAAGTTTCATCCGCAGCCCATGTTTCTACAGAAACAGAGGATTCCCATTTCCACAGAACATAATCATGTTTTTCTGCTGAAATTCGTAACCTTAAAGGGAAAGTCCCACTTTGAAAGAAGTGGGTTGTAGGAAAAAGAGCATGAAAAATTATAAAATTCATGAAAACACTAATTTGATTTGAGCCAACAATCATAAAATTACATGCCCTGTGTACAAGGACTAAAGGAAAATATAAAACCCAAAGCACCATTTTACCGACTGTATGTAACGCCATCTACTGGATAAAATGCATCAGCTCTCATAGAACACGTAGACGTGCATGCCCTAGAGGGCGTCACCACTTGTTAGTGCCTACTAAAATCTGTGGAAAAATGGCGCCTAACGTATATTTGGCAAACGTGATTTCTTCAATATGAAGACTTTGCAGCAATATTATTATTGTTACAGCCATTCATCTAGTAAGTGTGAAATACTTAAATATCCCTTGTTACAAAATGGGACTTTCCCTTTAATTCTGAAATGCATTTGTAGCACTTCACACTTCAACTGGTCACACACATCACACATCACACGAATTTTGTCAAATCCTTTAAGATTTTCTCATTTTTTCATACTTTTTCACAGTTTTGAATATTCTTGAAAATAACACTGCATGGCTACCCTCCTTGAGCTGACATTTCAGTACCTTTTTAAATACAATAATTATTATATAAATATTTACATTAACTTCAGAAGGTATGAAAGAACCTTAGTAATTTGTTTATAATTTAGGAATTCTTAATATTAAAGGAGCTCTAAATTAAATTATGCCGAGTTTCATTTCACATGTTGCCTATACCGTTATCAGAGCTAAAAACAATGATAACATTTTTTTCTTAAAAATAACTTTATGGAATTTATGATGTATCCAAAAGCAAGGCAGAGGCCACCACCATCGCCAATGCAGGTGCCCAGACACAACAAGCCGAGTGGATGAAGAAGGAAAAGCACTTGAGCCAAGTACAAAAAATAACAGAATTATTTATAGCAGTTTTATGGTTGTGACGTCATTTCTGGCATGTTTTCGTGCAACTTGGCGAAAAAGAAAGAAACGTCTTAAGAGCAAATTAGCATATCTATACACTCGTAATGACTGTTGTGCGCAAAGGATTAAGCCAAGCAAAAGGAAAATATTGAAAGGCTCCCTTGATGAACTCCCATCCAATTAAAATTTCTATTCTAATAAACTCTATAGAGTAAGCCTATCCATACATCATGAAAAGCTTTTAAGGATGCATTACAAGATGAAAATAATACCTAAGCTGATGACTAAACTACATTACATGTTAATTAGGCAAAGAAATGGCAACCAATGCAGCTGTTATAAGCTTAAAGGAAAGGTCCCACTTTGTAACAAGTGATATTTAAGTTGTTCACACTTACTAGATATGAATGCATGGCTGTGACAATAATAAGCACAGCAGATTTTCCATATTAAAGAAATTACGACGTTTGCTAAATACATGCTAGGCGTCATTATTCCACAGCTTTTGGCAGACACATAGAGATGGTGGCGCCCTCTAGGACATGCATGTTCACGTGTTCAATGAGAGCTGATGATTTTTGTCCAGTAGAGGGCGCTACATACTGTCAGTAAAATGGCGCCTACTTGGGCTTTGCTTTTTCAACCAAATTCATGTATTCAGGACATTTTATTTATTGATTGGTAAGATTTAAATTAAATTGGAATTCCCATGAATTTTTTAATTTTTCATGCTCTTTTTCTTGCAATCCACTTCTTTCAAAGTGGGACTTTCCTTTTAATCGTGTATTTATTCTTTTCGTTATAATTCCAATGCTTAAGCCCATTTTCTTTAATAAACATTAATTTTAAAAACGAAACAATTCTGCTGAATCAATGGAAGAAACTTTGGGTATAGCCTAAATTGTATAGAGACTGATTTTCGCATAAACCGAATAACATCTAAAAACCAAAATCGGAAATGCATATAGGCCTAATATAATCTGCGCATAACTACCAATACCACTATCCTGGAGTATAGCAAGAACTAACCAGTTTTCTGCCAATTTCCATTCCAGTTTCCTGAACTGCACACATAATAACCTGAATACGTTTAACTGGAAATAGCTTGAAATAGGGGCAATCCATTTCGGAAGTGCGTATAAAAATTTAGACCTATACTTAAAACTGGAAGAGTGTATAAACTGAAGAAGCCTAAAAACATGAATAGTGTATGCCGGTAATGAAAAAAATGCCATTACCGGAACTAAATAGAATTCTAAAAGCGGCTTTTGGTGATATCTGCTGAACCAATGTTACGATTGTATAAATGGTCATTTGTAACAAAATCTTTATAATTATCTACTTCCATTTCTGGCTTTTATATCTAATTCCAGAATTGGTAGCCAAGCACTATATCCAGTTCCAGCGTATATTTATTTCCATTTATTTGATATTCAGTTAGAATGTGATTCAGATTCTCTCGTTTATATTTCAAAATTTAAAGCAGGTAAAAAATTTAAACTGCTATAGATGGTCCATCGAGCCAGGGGGAAAAAGAGACTCTGACAACAATGTCATGATCTTCAAAAGTTCCACTAGAATTCGGATCCTGATTAACTGTGCAGTGCTATATCCCATTTTGCTAATGTCTGAATAAGCATTTGCCTCCCTCCCTTAGGGTGACATTATTCCGGCGAGCCACACGCCCTTTTGAGTCCGATGACGTTATCAAACTGAATTAAACAATAAAATTGCAGCCCACTGAATATGGTGGAGAAAGATTGGGGGTAAATGGGTGTGTGTGTGTATGCACACAGAGAAAATGGGGGGAAATAAACACATGGTACAAAGCCTCGTATTCCCCAATATTACTGGATAGTACCAATGGGCCATCGATTATTCAAAAGCTCAGTCAATGACGCAAGTTCCTTTGCACGAATCCAATAGATTTGGCTGGAATAACAGGAACCCACGTGTGACTCATCCTTGACAGGTCTGTTTTCATAGGATCCATATAGTCTCTATATTCAGACAGATTCAACCCAGACTGTCAGAAGGCGATAGAAAAGGGGGATAACGGGGAAAATGTTGACTATATAATAATCAAAAAGGAATTGGATATATCAGCTATCCAATGACATAGACTGCCAGACTTTAATCAATATTATTGGGGGGAAAAATGTGAAAAACCCTATTTTCATCCATATACCTATAAAAAACCAGAACCCTGTAACTATAGGTCTATTTCCTAAAAGTTTTCGTAGGGTGTATATCAAACAATGGCTTTTTCTTTAAAAATTTTTTTTTTTAAATTTAATTAGATTTTTCTATTTCTTTTGTACTATATTCTATTAACATTACTAATCAAAATCAAAGTAAATGAAGCTTAGCATTTAGTATTCTTTTAACTATGGTAGGTAAGCCAACCATCGCTTTGTCGGTTAGGTAACTATATATGCCAAGGATTAGGGTTGACCATGCATTGTCTATACTGCATGCTTTATTATGGATCTACTTACAAACTAATTGAAAACAGTTATTATTTGTTTCAAAAATGATAAGATTCAACCCCAATTAATGATCCTTTGCAATAAACTATTTACTGTACTCCATTTTTAACATAGGCCCATATAAGAGACTTTTCTGAAATTTCATAATTTAAATCAAGTGTCAATTCGTCATAAAATATTCACACGCCCGACTGCATGCTATAGGAAAACCACTAATTTTTCATTCCTAAATTAAAGGGAAAGTCCCACTTATAATCTTTGTAACAAGTGATATTTAAATCGTTCACAGTTACTATATATATAGATATGAATGGCTGTGACAATAATAATATTGCAGTAGTTTCCAAATCGAGAATTCACAACTTTGCTAATACAAAAGTGCGCGTGGACGAACATTATTTAATTTTTAATTATTGATGAAATACATCGTTGAATTTTTGTTGAAGTGTTGTAACCAATTTATGAA
>JAQIXP010002361.1:0-15311 GCA_034700285.1 Proteroiulus fuscus
CAGAATGCATGTGACGTCATAATCATGCATCAGTTTTTAGTAAAATTAATAATCTTTAATAAAAATCAAACCCCATCTTTGAACTTTTACTCGTTCTTGAGTTAGAACAGTGTGAAGAAAACGAATTTAACATTGAAATCCCCATAGGCCCATGCTGTTAAAAGTGTGGACAGCCCTTAAGAGATGACTGCTGTGGATGTTAACTTGTTTAATTGCATACTTATAATTCGAAATGAACTCCGAGGAAACATCGTCTTCAGGACCAATGCCCAACAAGAAACGGTGTTGCGAAGCGAAAATTTTGCCACCCTCTTTTTTAATTGAAATCAATGGGAATCCCATCTGCTGTGTCCACGTATCCATGACGGCTTTGACATCCACGGAAGCATTTAGCGACTTACTTTCCTGAAAGCATTAACTTTTCCATTAAATTCAGATAAATTAAAATGTAGTGTATACCGAGCGTGCATATAATAGTTAACTTACAGCACTCAAAACTCTCCACAAATCTTCTGTTCTTGCATTTCCGTATTGATATTTCTGAAGGTATTTCTTCAGACCCGATTGCAGGGTCGCCTTTCCTAAAAAACTTTCAAGCATGTAGATGATAGCTGCTCCCTAAAGATGGAAAATACATCAAAAAAAATCCAACGAATAATGGCGAGCCTCCACATCCAATGCTAAATGAACCTACCTTGCTATACGATATGGTGTCAAATAGAGCTTCAATCTCAGAGGGATCTTGAACTTTGGCAGAAATCGGATGTGAACTTGCCAAAGAATCCATCTGAAGGGCACGTTGGGTCTTTTCCAAGATAAACTGGTCCATCTGCAACAAATTGGGTGCAATGAGTATTGGCTACAATTTTATTTGTGATTTCTTGTTTGACCTACCATCTTCCACTTTGGTTTTAGTACGTCCAAGGATGGAAATTCCACGAAGCTCGCAAAGCCTTCGTTGAGCCAAAGATCATTCCACCAAGCCATGGACACGAGATTACCTAGTAAATATATAGTGTGAGCGGATGAAAAGGAGTTACACCAGCATGACTGAAACCCAAAGAAACTTTCACGAACCGAACCACTGGTGGGCCAACTCGTGACAAATGGTCAAGGCAACAGATTGCTGTCTGTAGACCGAAGTTTCGTTAAGGTCTGCAAGGATCGCGGTCTCCCTGTATGTCGTTAAGCCCCAATTTTCCATCGCTCCTGCCTGGAAATCGGGAATGGCGATCAAGTCTGAAATCGGAATAAATAGATGGTCCTTTGTAAGCATGGCTGGGAAAATCATCCGTCGATTACGTAAACCGCAGGACACTTGCCTTGTTTCGGAAGTGGATAGTCGATGCCGAAGAACTCATTATAAAATGGCAAAACCCTTTCTGCGATTTCCAGCGCGAATGTGGCTTGATTGATTTGATCGGGTGGCGCAAAAACACTGACCTAAATTTAGTTTTCAAATATAGAAAAATTGTCATGGTGTAATATTGTTAGAGAAATCGTATGCTTGTGATCTTTGGACATTACCTTTAGACCTTTTAAGCCCTCATAGGTCGATGTAATGTTCTTGTAGTCGCACACGACAAAAGCAACCAAATAGGTGCTCATCTTCACCGTTTGACTAAAGTGATCGACGATGAGTCCATCTTTGAGGACCTCTGTGCTGGTGATAGGCGTGTTGAACAGAGCAATGTGGCTGGCATCTCTTACCATGGACAATTGAAAGGTGGCTTTCATGGAAGGCTCGTCGAAACAGGGAAAGACGGTCCTCGCATAGGTTGGTTCAAAGTGTGTCGTTGCCAAATATCTGGAATTTGAGTTTTAAGCCAATAACCATAATGCATACTATTGAATTCAACTCAAATCTGTTTCCTATATGCCATACGGTAAGGGGATAATTTCAACAATCAGTTTTAGCCCATAGTTCCAGCAGTAGTCTCAGAATGTTAAATTTGGTAAGAAATAACCTGAATTTGCACAGGCCTGTATTGAGTTTCACACCGGGACACAATACTCGATCCAAATTCGGGTGAGTCTGGTTGAAAATACTGGGCCCTATTTCATCAAGACTCTAGAATCTAAAATCCTGAATCTCAATCCAGAATCCAAAAAAAATATTTTCATGGACCTTAAAATCCTATCTCCTCCCATGAAAGATTCTGGAATTTCGATTAGGGATTGTATGATAAAACCGAATTTCTATAATTCTGGATTCGAGATTGAGGATTTTAGATTCCAGTCTTGATGAAATAAGGCCCTGGTGCTCTGCTTCTTACCTTTTTTCTCCGGTCACTGTCCTGTAGGAACTGAGATAGAACCCTTCCAATTTTTCGGTGAGATTTCCATAAAATGCCAAGTGCAGTATGTACGTCTTGTTTTCGGACAGGTTATGACTAAATTCCACGTAAAGCTGCTCATGTTTTAGGTATTCTAGTGTTTTGACCACGCGTATGTCTCCAGCATCGACTAGATTGGCTTTCGTCAAGTGCAGCTGCTTCATGTGCAATACGATGAAGTGTTGCGGCCTAGTCAACTTTAACGTGATATTTACGTTGCCTTGGAACATGCTGATGGTCAGGTTGGGCTGGAGGTAGAGGGAATAGTTGATGGGTTCAATGTAAGGCGGCAGGCGGATGTCGTTGTATGGAAATGGTTCGCCATTGGTTGCCGTCGGCGTGGTCGGAGTAGCGGCCGTAGTTACGTTAGGAACGTTTGTGCCAGTGTCTTCCACCTGACTGATACAAGGGCAGTAGACGAAGGGGCGAGCGAATGCGGCAATAACGGCGATGACTAGAATACCTAAGAAACAGCCCAAGGCGATGCAGCATGCTCGTTTTGGACTTAGTATCACACGCCGTACACGATCAACCATCCCGGTAGGTTCATACAGAGCTTTTTTGTTGATCCCAAACTGACTGTCGCCTAGAAGAAAAATATACAACCTGTTATTATAGCTCTATACACATTACTAATTCAACTGGCATTCTAAAAAATGTTTAATTATATCCTGCTGGGATTTAATTTTGGCTAAAAGATACTTCATACATATTATAAGTCGTTAAGCTAGCTAACATCAGGGAGTCCAAAATTAAAAGTATTGATGACTGTTTACTTCAAATACTGGTACTTGAGTCAAATTGGGTCTAATTAATGACGGTACAAGGTAATTTCGTTACTGAGACTTCTCGTGATAATTGTTGTATGGCTGTAAATTTGCTTTTTTGCTTTGTGTGATAATAATTAGCTTTTTGAAGGGTCAGTACAGTTCTTTCCCGAGTAAATGATATTAATTTGCATGGTTTTTATAATTTTACACATGCATATTGTGAATTGCATAATTATATCATTTTATTTATTTAAGAGACAATTTGGGTATGTAGAATATAGTATTTGTGATACATTCAGATGTATATACGGTAGTAGCTTAGCTACTGTATATAGGCTTGGCTGGACACCACTAATTTTATGCTCATCTGGGCATGGATTTGAGCCTGTTACCGTATGGTTCTGGCTATTGGAAAACTTGACATTATTATTATTATTTCATATGAAAATATTTCACATTTAAAAACGTATGCATTGTCCTGAAATGTTTATACCAAAATGTTGTACAATGCACGTGCAAATTCCAGCAAATGAAATGTAACTTGCAGTTGCTTCGTGTAACATTTTCAAACAAAATTTCTTCAGGACAGTGCAGCTTCAAGTAATCTTATCATAATTTTCATATAGTTTTGGCCATAAATCTATCTCTGGGCTAGTGAGTATAGTTGTAGCTAATAGTGGGAGTTGCATTTAATATGATCTATGAAATAGGGAAATATGGTGTTTTCAAGGCTTCATTTTGGCAAAAGCACAAAATATTTTTCGAAGTAATGCTTGTATTTGGCATATATGCTCGATGTTGGGGTTAGTGCATGTCCCTTTTGATTCCCAGTTGTGCTCAATACCCAGTCTGATATTAATAGAATATATCGGTATCTCAGCTAGGACGGATCAGTACTGGGACGGATGGTGATCCAGGTGCAATACCCACTGTTCAGTATCGGTAAGCATGCATTTCAGGGTTTTTGGGATCAAACAATGCTAGATGAAGCCATGCATTTGCCGTGACAACCCAGCTAATAGATTGTCAACTACTACGACTAAATGTGTTTCGGTGCATGCGATTTTACAGATATCTGGTGATAAAAGACCAGATTTATTAAAAGAGCCACACACCAGTTAAAAATGCGATATCATCAACATCATAGTCATTCATTTTTGTTCATTGGCTTGCTCCATTCATCGCCATCAATTGCTTATATCCATTAAAAAAGGGGGATGAATGAACTAGATCATTTTACTCATCCAGTTTGCGGGTAACTAGGACACAAATCGCCATTATTAAAATAGCAGATGGAAAATGCTGATGGTTGGTAATGAGGTTGCTCCATAAAGTTTGTCTCTTAAAAATTAAATCCTATTTTTTATTTTGTGAGATAAATGTACCCGAAGTTTGCAAAATCAATCTTTGAAATAAGTTGAGCAAATTGTGGAAATATCATTGACTGTTGTGCATGCATTTATGCTTATTCCATCCATAACACCAGAACTTAATATGCATTTTGAACAACAACTTAAAAGTCCCCAAGATTTAAATGCATATTCCACCATGCAATATCAGTTATATAGGCCTATATTGTTATAAAATAATTAAAATTGTAGAATTTGTAAGGTATAATTATGGACAAATTCCTCAAATATCTGACTTTCATGCAGATTTAAAACTCGTTTTGGCACTGGTATATCTATGGAGCCCCAAATATGTAAAGTGGCCCACCAGCTGTATGCGGCTAAATGCTGCTAAATCTAGCAACTATTTTTGTTAGTTTAGGCTAGTTTGGGTTAGGAAAGGTTAGGTCAGCAGGGGGTCTCGGGACGAAGCCCCCGGTTAGGCTGGGGGTCTAGTGGTGAAGCCCCGGGTCAGTATAACGTTTTTAAAGTAGGGCCCCATAGGTATACAATATCTAATAAATTTATTTATTTTTTTATTTAATTTTATTTTCACATGCTTCCTTTTATACCTCTTATTCATACCGCTGCCAAGATCTTACTTAATATCAAATAAAAAGACGATTTTTAACACTTTTAAAGTGGGGGCCCGTAGGTATACAAGCACCCTAGTTTTATAAAATCTAGGTCAAATAGTTGATGAAAACAAAACTATTTAAGATATTGGACTCACTGGCGTAGACTTCATCATCTTCGCTTTCGTCTGACAAATTTTTATATTCTTTGGTCATCTCCGAAAACTTATGTTGCAACTTTTTTAATGTAAAATCTGAATATATTCTTGCAATATGCCTAAAATGCGCATTAAGAGTGACAAAGTAGCAGGTGGACTATAATGCCACGTTTGCGATTGAGTTTTGTAATGTTTAATCATAGCAGCTGCTGATGGAATTTTTCAGACACTAATAAGCTCCTAGGCCTGGCGTTTGTTGACATTTTGCCAATGTGGAGAATCCCCCATTGTGTATTTGAAATGGCAAGTGGTATTAGTAATCTAGTTTTATGAATAGCCACTTGTTGCTAACGACCAGGTTATGTCCTAATGCAGAATTAATTCTCGTGTAGCAAATAATTAGAAAATCTATGATGACAGATAACATTATTTTTACTAGTAGCGGTAAAGCAATAATTTAAAACATTAAAATTTAATGGAAATTGTTTAGGCCTATATGAACTGTGAATCGAATTTCACAATTATTGTTGAAAAAGGTAATTTTGGCAAAATTTGATAGTACATTCTTGTTCTTAAAAAAGTTATAAGAAAAGGAGTAAAATATTTGTGATAGCCTATGGACAATCAGGGGATTTATTTTTTATCAATAATATTCTAAAATTGATAGGCCTACTTCACTTGTTTATGTCAGTAAATAATTTTTTCTTCAACTTTTACGTAAACGCTGCGCAGTTTTCCTTGCTGTTAACACATTAAAACACATTAAACACATTAAAACAGAAACAACTCATAAAGGCTGAAGTGATGACAAAACAAATTAAGTACACTGTAAATCAGGATTGATTTTTGATATAAATTTAAAGCTTATCTGTCCTGAAGCAATTTTGTTCCAAAATGGAGCTGAATGCATGTGCATGTATCAGCAAACCCAGTGTAATTGGTACGTGCATTGAGTTCCATGAAAAAAATTTCTTCAGGAGAAAGTATAAGGAAAATAAAGTTGTGAGCCTTTTCAGTTTTCTTAAATGGTGTTTTATTCTTACAATGTGTTTGCATGCTTGCATAGTACGGTGATTGAAGTAAAAGGAATATACCAGGGTAGTTGTGACAGTTCTAATTAGAACTGTTAGCAGTATGCGATGATAACATAAAGTCAGCATATTGAATCACAAGTCGCTCTAACCAGGTCACACGAGATGAACAAATGGTGCCACTTTCAAAAAATCCAAGATGACCCCCATGTTTACTGATTACCAGAATGGCTTTCTTGTCTTCTTTTTCTGTAACCGTGCATGCAATTGTCAATGCTATTTCATAACAGTTTGAATACATTTATTACTCTACTGATTACTATGGAGAGCTCAAAATACTTGCTTGCAAACATCTTGGCAGTGTCAGAAAGTTTTATAGATATGACTGGGTCATCTTCTGCATTCACAAATAGCATTGGAACTTTTATCTGTATTAATGAAAAAATTAAAATTGTATGCAAATCTGAAATAAGAGAGTAAATTCTTATACCTTATCCATGTAATTGGCAGCGCTTTGGGCCTCACAACATTTCTCTATAGTACTAAATCCGGCAACTCGCCTAGAATGAATGAGAAAACAGCTTAATTTTCTGAATTGTTAAGTTATTTAATTGAGCTTAAAATTATATATATCTACCTTTCATAATATTCGCACATTTCTAGGAGATTTTTGACGCAAAGTATTTTTCTTTCGTCTATATCGTACATCTCTTTGGTTTGATCAGTAAAGACTTTCTTTCTGTATCTGCGCAGTATGTCTTTAAGTGCATCTAGGATAATTTTATTATAGTATTGACGAAGGTTTCCTCGTTGCGAGAGCATTATTGCAGTTCTAATTTTAGGTAATATTTTATAGAAAATAACAACTTGTTAGCTTTCCTGTAAAACGCGTAAGAGGCGTTCAAGTATGACATCATATCAGTCAAATTATTTTTACAAAAAAAATTTTTTAGGCTACTGGTACAATAAAAGAATTTCTAAAGTTCAATATACCGGTATAATATAGTATAATTATTGCCACACTTGAACGTGCCCTAAGCTTACTACTTAGATTATTATTGGTTCATACTTGTGCGTGTCATATCCTTGGCAAATGGAAACACCTGCAATTAAAGAATTTGGAGGGTCTCCATTGTCGCCCAGATATTTTGTAATGATATTTCCACCAACACTAAACCCAACCGCTATTAATTTACAGGTGGGGTAACGAGATGACATTTGGAGAGCCATTTGATGGAAGTCATCCGTTGCACCTTTAAGGATGAGGAACGTCCACATATAAGATTAAGGATTTCTAAATCATCGAGTCATCAGACATATGGCCACTTACCGACATCGATAAGTCTTGAAGAAGTGATTTCAACGTCGGGCAGCGTTCCAATGGGGTTTTGAACGGCGCAATGATAACCATTTCTTACTGCGTGGCTCACGAAGGTGCGTATGTAATAGCTTTTGCTGGAATTGGCTAAGCCCGGGCTAAGTAGCAATACACAGCCTATTGTAAATAAATAATAGGGACTTGGTCAAGAATATATATATATTTTTTGAAAGAATTTTGTAATTTAAATACTGTACTTAACTTTATTAGGATTTTTAATATGCGTCTCATAAATTTCAAAGATGGCCGTTGCTCCATCTGCCATCATAACAGATACACGTTCACCCTTAATGTAAGGCTTTTTCCAATAAAATGCAAATGCGGATTGATAATGTCCGCTCCTACCCCACAATCTAGGAGGTCGATAGCTAAAAAAATGTAGTTTTTAATTATTATTTTTTTTTGATAAGGCGACCCGCAGAACGACCATCGTCCACGTAAAAACAACACTGGATCGACATCATTTTTTTAATATATAAAATGTTTTTTGACTTATTTCTAAAATATTGTTTGGTTCGCGTACTTTGCCGGTCTCAATTATTTTACACTTTTTCTGTCAAATTCTTTGCAGAAATTTACTGTGGAACTTTATGAAAGAGAGAACGGTCTCCAAATTACAGTGAAATGCAGTACCGTAATACCATATCTGAACATTCCACATCAATAAAACCATGTGTATAGACTACAGGCCATAAAAGTAAATGTTACGTGTACCAAACAAAGTTAAACCTTAAACAAGTGAAAACGCGCTACCTGGGAACAACAAAGCAAACCAAAATCCTCAGGGAAAATGGACAACACGCGTCTCCTGTTGTCAAGGAGGCGTGCCCCTCTTCCCTTAATTTTGTTTTGCTTTGTTGTTCCCAGATTGCGCATTTTCCAGTGTTTGAGATTGAACTACAGAATAGATCTTAGATGAAAACTAAGATCTTAGATCAAAAATATGAATTAAGAAAACTTACACTTGTGTTAAACAAGGGCATTGGTCATATGCATTTTCTAGAAAGGTTGGATCTCCGCAAAATACTTTGGGTTTTGTAGCTTGGTTAGTTTTAGAGAGAATTTCCATTAACAGGAGAAACATTGCTTCAATCAAAAGCAGGGCATAATTGGTCAGTCTTAAAAATTGTTGACTAAGCCAACATTCGGAAATGAAATAATGTAATTCGTCCCAAGAAAAACTGTAGCGGTGTTTCAGTCTACCACCGACAATTCCATCGAGTATTCTCCCTGAAAATACGTACTGTGTTTACATAGTTGCATTCTAAAAGTATTAATTTTTGCAAAACACTTAGATAATGCAAGAATTTTTGTTTTTTGAAACGTAACTTACAAATGGAAGATCATTATTCAAATATGCAGGCTATGTTAAAATTATTCGTACTATCAATAATATCCATTTTAAGTGGAAATCAATTGGTTATGCTATTTGAAATATAAATCATCTCACGTTTTAAGCATCAAGACTTCGTCTTGCATGCTGTTTGAATTATTATAAATAAATGTGTCCTTTTCTACAAATTTTGTTCTTCGGACCTGTTATCTGACAACTACCTTGCAGTAAAAATTTCACAGTAGGCTGCAGAAATACTGCAGTTTTCCCGATTTAAAACTGCCGCATGTCTCTCACATTATGAGATATAACCTGTAGGAAGCTGTGAAAAACTGCAGTTTACAAACGGTTAGGATAAACTAGAATATCTGCAAGTTTTTTTCATGCTAATGGTAGATTTGTTTGATGTTAAATTGTAGTTTTTATGCAAATTTTTACTTCAAAAATATTGCAGAAAATCTGCATTTTTGATGACGATTTGTTAACTGCACTTTTTTGCTTAACTAGTGTTAAAATAGGATAACGCTGTAATAGAATGATTGTTATGATGTTGTCAGTTGACAAGTTCCAGGTTCAAAAAATTGTTGAAAAGGACTTATAAAATTTAAATTTGATATTATAGACTTAGTAAATTGATTTTTTTTGCTATTAAACGCATTTATTATAATAAATATTTCAATGCAAAATTTGTTAACTACCAGTATGTACAGTGGAATCAGTTTAAAGGTTAGGTCTTGGCATAGACTTACTGGAGTAAACTGCATCATGTCTTCCCTTTGAACCAGTCTTATAATTATTATTTGACATGTTTGACAACTCAAGTCCTATTCGGTGCAGTTACAAAAAATGAATTTGATAATAATTTTTAAAATTAAAAGCTGGGCACAAATTGCCACGTTAAATAAAGGTAAACTAGTTTAATTGTTAAATGGCAAGTAAATGACTGACAAAACCATAACTGCTGGAAACAGGCAGATGGCAAACATTGCGATTGATTATTATTTTAATTTCACATGTGCAATAAAATCAACATACTGGATAACTAAACGCTCTACCCAAGTCACTTGTGATGGAATAATAGTGCCACCTTCAAAAAATGCTTGATGACCTCCATGCTTAGTGACAACCAGGATGGATTTGTTGTGTTTATTTTCTGTAAATAGAGCCAGTTTATTAGTGACAATGAATGTTCGATTTTTCATGCAGGGTTCATTCTGACCTTGAACGTCTGGGATCAGTAATTTGGTCGGACTGGAATAGTCAGGAAAAGTCAGGGAAATTCGATAAATCCATTTATATTTGTTAAATTTAGTACTCTTATAAGGAAAGCCCCACATTGTAAGAAGGTGGCTGTAGAAAAGCATGAAAATTTAGGAGGGCATGGAAATTACAATTTGATTTGAGCCCACCAGTCAATAAATAAAATGTCCTGAATACATGAATTTGGTTGAAATGCAAAGCCCAAATAAGCGCCGTTTTCCTGACAGTGTGTAGCGCCCTCTACTGGATAAATGGCATCAGCTCTCATGAAACACGTAGACATGCATGTTCTTGAGGGCGCCACCAACTTTTAGTGTCTGTTGAAATCTATGGAAAAATGGCGCCTATTATGTATCGGGATTTCTTCAATATGGAAACTTTGCTGCAATTATTTCACAGCCATTCATGTCTATTAAGTGTGTACAATTTAAATATTACTTGCTACAATGTGAGGCTTTCCCTTTTTCCCAATTTTTATTTTCTTGAAATTACTTATTAATTTTTTTAAAGAGTGTAATATTTTCTTTTTCTCTGGTTGCAATCATTACGGTAATGATAAAATCTGCAAAATATATGCTTACTGTCTGTTATGTATATTCTGCATTAAAATGTCAGGTAAAAGATATTTATTTTGGTCAGGAAAAGTCAGGGAAGCCTTGCTTTAGAATTCATTATGAGCCCTTGTTCTGGCATACTTGCCTGAAAACGTCTTGGGAATGTCCAACATGCTTGTTGGTATTAATGGATCATCTTCGGCATTAACAAATAGCATGGGTACCTCTATCTATAGTTATGGAAAGATATACGTAAAGTGTTTTTAATCTGCGCAGAAGTGATATTCTAGGCATCTTAATACAAGATAATGTACATCATCAAATTACGTACCCCATCCATGTAATTTGCCGAACTTTGGTTTTGGTAAAATTTATCCAAAGAACTGAATCCTGTGACTCGCCTTAAATTGTGAAAATAAACAATTTTAAGTGGTTTTTTGGATTTATATGGCCAATAGCAAAGTTGCATCTATTTTTTTTACCTCAATGATTTACCTAAAATAATATTCATCCAAATCGATCAGAGTTTGAGACTGGAAAATTTTCCTCTCCTCTAAATGATATTGTGATATGGTGGGCTCTGAAAATATCTCATCTTTGTATTTTCGGATAATATTCTTAACGGTTTCTGTAATAAGTAGTATGTATAGACAGCGTAGATTCTCCCAAATCATAAGCTTGGACGAAACCCTTTATTTACCAAGAAAAATGGTGTTTTAGAAGGTTTAAAATTTTAGATTAGCAAGTGATTAGGTACTTTATGCAGTTAGTTAAAGATGTCTTACTTAATTATGTCATATCCCTGGCAGATCGAAACCCCTGCTATTAAAGAATTCGGCCGTTCTCGCTTTTCGCCAAGGTACTTTGTGATGATATTTCCACCCATACTAAATCCGACCGCTATCATTTTATAGGTGGGATACTGACTCGCCATCTGGACACACATCTGATGGAATTCATCTGTGGAACCTGTGAGAGAAATTAAGATGCAACTACTGGAGTTACTATCTACTGGAACCGTATTGGATGATTGGACGCGACCACTTACCATATGTGAAAAGTCTCGGAGAAGTGATTGTGACGCTGGGGAGCGCGCCCAAATGATTCTGAACGGCACAATGATGGCCGTTTTTTAAAGCGTGAGTTACAAAGGTACGTACATAACTGCTTTCACTGGAATTTGCAATCCCTGGGCAAATTAAGAATAGATAATCATCTGGAAAAAAATCAGGAAAATGGTTTTCTAGCGAATGAGCTTTAGAATTAATTGAGGAAGTATTTCTTTTATTTTAATACCTTTATCCGGATCTTTGGCCCATGCTTCGTAAATATCAAAAGTAGCTGTTGATCCGTCCGACAGTGTGCTAGTCCTGCGAACATTTTTTCCATCGGGTACTTGCACTCGACGGAACCGAGAGAGAATGGTTTGTAAATGGCCACTTCTTCCCCATAGTCCAGGCGGTCGATAGCTTAAACAGAATTTACCTTTTTAACTAATACTAGACCTATATTTGAATGTAAAGGTCTACCCATTCTAACGCGGAAACTGCATGTATAACAGTTTTCCACATCCCAGTTTTAAACTTTGGCAGAAGTTGCTAAATTCTGGTATAAAAATGATTAATCTTACTAGACTTACATTTCTTTTAAGCACGAACAGTGTAGGAGTAACTTTTTCCTAACTTCCAGATTTCCGCAAAATAGTGTGGGCTTCTCGGGAAGGCTATTTATGTACAGCAATCTCCATAGAGAACAAAACAGAGTTCCAGTGAAAAGCATGGCGACGATTGCCATTTTATATAGGCCACGAAATAACCAATGGTCAAATATGACATATTGTAATTCATTTATCCTTATGTCAGTCTGATAATGCTTTTGGCTCCAGTCATTTCCTTGAACAACACCATTCTCTAGGAAAATTTTCATCTTTAGAAATTTGACGATTATGTGGTGTGTTCCATTTGCCTGCTTTTTCCGCTTTGGATCCAATTGAGCACGAGGCTCGCACGTGCAAAATTGAGCAAGTTGCTATGGAATATGCACGTGCAAGCATCGTACTCAATTGATTTCAAAACCGAAAAAGGTATGGAACAGGTGTATTGAATAGATCAAATTTGTGACCAAATTTTGGCAGGAAGCAGAGCCAGAGAAATTTAAAACTAATTTTGTTAGAAGCAGGGGTATCATGAAAATAATAGTAAGTTTAGAGTCTAGTTATTTTAATATATCAAGCTGTCAGATAAAGTTTACGAAAGAAACTGTAAAGTTGACCTGAATTCTTAGTTAGCATTTTGAAGACAAATCAAGGACAAACTATAGGCTTATAATGTTAGTTTACTAGTGATATTTCGTTGTAGGATATGGCATGGTTTGAAAATTACAAAATCATTTCAAGCAAATCCTTGCTCATATGTTGTAAGTTTGAAACTAGCTTGGAAACAAAGTATCATTCAAATCTATTTTTATCATTATCTTATTTATTTTTTGTGAAGCAGGCTTGTTAAGAAAACATTTTTGTTAAAAGGGAATTAATAAGTAAATATAAAATCAAAGATGGAACTCACCTGCAAAGACCCCATACTTATTTTCATCTGAAAATGGTTTACACGTAGTAATCATGGCTAAAATTAATATAAATGGCAGGTATTTCAGTGTGAAGTTTAGTTGTGCATGATGTTTATTCAAAAAAATTATGATCCAACTGACGTAAAACACAGCATGCCCACCAAATATATACACACGCTCGTGCATGTTTGTTTGAACATCTGTTTCATTTTCCTTTTAAATGTTACTACTCTATTATTTGCACTGCTAAAACATTGCCAATTGAAGGTAAAGTGTATTTGCTATTATGCATTTGAAAGTCAATTAATCCACTTTAACTAAATTTATCACTCGGCTGGCATGGAGTGCTGTCCATGGACCGAAAAGCTTGCGAAAACAAACAGCATTCCCAAATTCAAATGCTTGCTTTCCATGAATTCAGCTATTTTACTTCCCATTCTAATCCCATATATAAGCTTTAACGATACAAACATACCGCACCATGAGAGAGCCAGATTGTTTATTAAATTAGAAGTATTTAGAAAAGAACTTGTCCTGTCCGAGAATACATCCCAGCAAAAATAATTGTCAATTTCATTTATTTTTTTAATCTAGTGGTCATATTTAATAATACATATTTGGAATGTTGCACATTTCTGCATTTACAATATTTTACAACACTGCTACCGTACGTGCTTGCTTTCAATAAATTAGTATAAAAATAAATACAGAGACAAACGTATACTCAAAAAACACATGGTCCTGCAATCACTGGCAATATCAAGGGCAAAGTTTTACTGCAGTCTAAATACTAATAATTTGTGTTCCATTGCAATTTCCGTGTGTTACGTAAAAAGCGTTCATTTTTGCAATGAAATAAAATATAAATGTAAAAGAGAAAGAGGATTGTTATAAATACCTCAGTGAGTATTCTTGGAGGGCACTGCTATTAAATTAATACAGACTAAAATATCAAAGCATTTCTAATCCGTTTAATGAAAGCTTTCTGAAAGTTAGTTTTGAAAAGACAAATTCTTAAATATTTAAATGAAATTAGTTCCAACAGCACCGTAACAAATACGACGATCTCATGCTAGTGTACCGGCACTAAAAGTCAGTTTTAAAAAAATTCAACCTTGAAAATGTGATAAATTTTGTATTTGCTATCTAGGAGATATAAACATTATCATACTCAAGAATTGCACGTTTGGCACGTTTAATAAATTATTTGCAGCTTATCTTGGGCTTTTATTTGCTGGGTCTAGATTAGCAATATAGTCAAGTCACTGTCTAAACTTCAATACAATTTGTAGTTTATAGCTTTTCTAAAAAATATTATTGAAGTGAATTGTACACAGTAATAAAAGCACAACTGCATGAGAAATATTATGTGAAGATTGGTTGAAAAGCCCAATTTGAAATATTTTTTTTTTGAAAATAGAAAATAATGAACTTTCAGTATCTGAAGAAAAACTAAACATTTAAATTTCAGAATACATTTTAATTAGTTGCCTGATTACGTCAAACTTTTATTATTTGAGAGTCCCAGTAGCATTGTGAGTTTATTGAGCTTGCTATCATAAATTAATGTATTTGTTAAATTTTCTCTCGACTCAAGTTCTGCTCTAGTTTTACTCATGAATTCCTCTTTACTATATTTCACAGGGTTACCCCTGATTTTCGCAGCAAAGTTCGGCAATATCAGGGCGGGCAAAATTCAAGTCAAAGAAGGCCTACATTTAAAAAATTCTGCAAAATCTTGTTACAAAATTTTGTAAAAAAGATATTTAAGATTGGCTTACTTTGATTGAAAAGTATAACTAATAATGTAAATTGGTTTATTTTTAATTTCTGTCAGAAAAACAGATGAAATTTCTTTAAGGGGGCTGTCCACACTTTTAAAAAAGGCATGCTCCTATGGGAATCTCCATGTTAACTAACGGTACATATTAATCGATAATGGCTAAACATAAATTGACGGGGT
>JAQIXP010002362.1:0-15306 GCA_034700285.1 Proteroiulus fuscus
GTTCAATATTCTGGAATATATTTTGACAAAAATTCCTATATTTGTTAAAAAAATCCTATAATATTCCTGTATTTTGGGAAAAAGTTTTTATACTATGTATATATTTTCTGTATAAATTTCTAGGCTATTAGGAGTCCAATAGTTTTGAAAGAAATTTTTTAATGTTTCAATATCATTGGAAAAAATAACTTTCTTATCCTATAATATTTCTATATTTTTAGAAAATTTCCTATGATAATTCAGGAAATTTCCTATAACAATTCAGAAAATTTCCAAAATATTAATATGATATTTATATATTTTTGGGGAAATTCCCACGCTATAATAATACATAATTTTTGGAAAAAAAAATTCCTGTAATATTTCAGTATCATTGGAATAATAACCCTGTTACATTCCAGTATTTTTGGGAAATATTTCCATTATATTCATATATTTTTCAGAAAATCCTTTTAATATTTCTATATTTTCTTTATCGTTTAATGTAGAGAATGTGCAATGCGCCGGCCGTTCCTCGTCATTCCATCCAAACTGAGATGCGTCGCAGTGCTCATCGATAGCGACATTCTGGCAGAGCGGAATTACGTCACCGATGATGCCAAAACGCTCGGCTTCAAGATAGCCGAGCACATCAACGTCTACCGCGTGTGTCATCACCAAGATCTCGATCTTATCACGTTACCTCACAAGAAACTGTCCGATCCGGTGAACGTCCTGGATTTAGACTTTGCCGGTGACCCCGCAGACTTGGACTCTTCGAATGGAGAATCGCAGGTTCCGTCCTTCGTCTGTCGGACTCAGACCACATCTACTAGAGTGAAAACCTCGGGAAAGCTTACGGCAATTGCTTATTGGTTCGAACTACAATTGAGCGAGGAGTGTGTCGTGCGTACCATGGACGAGAAAACGCACTGGCACCAGGCCGCCGTCGTCCTGGCCAAGGAACTTTTTGTGGAAACTGACCAGACGGTCGAACTGGTTGCGCAGTTCAACAATGGACACTTGAGGATTGCGCTGCAGGAGTGAAACTCAGTGCTACGGGATGCTGCAGCTGAAGAGGATGGACTACACCTGGGCTCAACGATCGATTCGTAAGGTAAGAAAAATATAATTTCTATCTCTTTAGGGATATAGGTGGGCAAGTCTTATTATTTTAGTTTGTAAGGACCTTGTTTGAGCCGGGCCCCAATTTAGGGAATTTTTGTGAACTTCTTGACAGCAGCTACCTCATCGGCATTTTTTAATTCTCGTTTTTTGCAGTGGGATTTGAAGTTATGTAGAATTTCGGGGATATTTTGGACTTGCAGTCGAGTTTGTGGAATTTGAAAGGATTTTTGCAGGAATTTTGTAGAATTTAGGGGAATTTTGCGTAAATTTTGTAACATTCAGAGGATTTTGTAGAATTTAAGGGAATTTTGTGTGACTTTTGTAGAATTTAGTTGAGTTTTGGTTGAATTTTGTAACTAAAAGGGGAATTTTGTAAAATTTAGAGGAATTTTGTTAAATTTAGAGGAATTTTGTTAAATTTAGAGGAATTTTGTTAAATTTAGAGGAATTTTGTAAAATTTAGGTGAATTTTGCAGGATTTAGGGGAATTTTGCTTTCATTTTGTAGAATTCAGGGGAATTTTGTGTTAATTTTGTAGAATTGATGAGAATTTTGTAGACTTTAGTTGAGTTTTGGGTGAATTTTGTAGCAAGTAGGGGAATTTTGTAAAATATAGGTGATTTGCATGAATTTTGTATAATTTAGGAAAATTTTGGGGGAATTAGGCCTATGTAGAATTAAGGAGCGTTTTGAGTGAATTTAGAGGAATTTTGTGTGAGTATGTAGGCATGTAGGCCTACCACGCATATTACGCCATCTGGAGGGAATTACTTTTCATGCCAATTTGTTCTTAAGGCTGACACCAGGGGTACGACTGCCCTTTCATTTGTAAGACTGACCTTGTCTATGCCGTAGTTGGAAAAATTTCTTGTTAGAACAGAATAGGTCAAATTTTAGGTCAATAAGACTTACTTTATTATAGGCCTACTCGGATTTAAAAAAACTTAAAAAAGGGAATTACTGCCATAAAAGGCTTGAGAGTTTCAACTTGTTCATATTTTAAAGGCCAAATCGGAGTGATTTCAGTTGACGAAGGATAGGAGGGGCTCATCGGGTTCCTGGGTCGATGCCGTAGAGGCAGAGGGACCATTTTTGTCTGTAAGATAAAACGAAAATGACTTTGGTTCCGGTTTTATGATCCATTTGTCTACCAGTACATGTGATTTGGTAAGAGCGATGAAGGGTTATGACCTGACCACACACACAATTATTTCAATAAATTAAATTTTATAATATATAACAAGTACATTAAGTTATAATTGTGAATGCTAGTTAAATACTTTAAGTTTTTAGTTCGGAGTATCCAAAAGTGAATCCTCACAAGCACCGTAGCCATACACATGCACTATGGTCAGTACTGTTGTGGTTATTTGGTAAGGTTTTTTAGTGGTCACTAGTATAGGCTAGTTACGTCATGGTATTAGCGGAGCGCCCTCATCACCTACAATTTCAAAATATGCGAAATAACTTGGCTTTGGTGCATTTTTTATGTCCAAATCTGGCAGCACTTCGCCAATCATGTACTTAATACTAGGAATTGACCGAGAAAGTCCAAGGTATGGTTATCGTACCTGTGGCATCTCTCGAATAGTCCCTGTCGTCCAAGAGCCGAGTTGCCGAAGTTGTATCGTAGTCTTTGTAACTGAAAACGCAGTGGAAGGCTAGCGTCGCAGCAAACATCTCGACACAGATTAGAAAATCCTGGAAATTTGAAGAAAATTTTTTAGAAAAAAAAAGGTTTTTTGGAGTAGTAAAAAACAAAGTTTTGCTAATGAGAAGTTCATACGTGGAATGTCGTAGTTGCTTTGAGAAGGTTCGGCGGCCGCATGTCGACTATGTTGTAAATGCTTCCGGTTAGCGATAATATCATCACAGTTGAATTAATGCTGGAAAAAATAAATATACAAGAGTGAAAATTTTGTAAAAGATGTGTTACGATGCCAACAAAATATGGTTTCAAGTTGCGCCTTATATCGTAGCCTATGTGCGGTAATGGAAAATAAATGCTCGAAATTGATGAAAGAATATGGAAGAGATTTGAATTGAAGAAACTTAAATGTGCCTCTTAAGATCTAATGTTACAATGCCAACAAGAAACGTTTTCAAATTACGCCACAAGATGGCGTCTTTTATCGTAGCCTATGTGCAGCAATGGAAAATAAATGCCCAAAATTAGTAAAAAAAAAAATATGGATTGGATTTGAGAATTAAGGAAACTTAGAAGTCTAATGTTACGATGCCAACGAGAAACGTTTTCAAGTTGCGCCACGGGATGGCGCATTTTAACGTAGCCTATGTGCGGCAATGAAAAATAAATGCCCAAAAATAGTAAAAGAATATGGATGAGATTTGAGAAATGAGGAAACTTAAAAGTTCATTAAGATTTAATGTTACAATGCCAACAAGAAACGTGTTCAAGTTGCGCCACAAGATGGCTCCTCTTATCGTACCCTATTTGCGGTAGTAGAAAATTAAGCCCAACATTTCAAATCTCCACTGGTATCTAATGTTACGATGCCAACAAAAAATGTTTGCAAGTCGTGCCGGTAGATAGCGCCACGTGTCACTATGCTTGGCGTCAGACTGCATGATGTTGAGCCTAAAAATACTTACAGAAATGAGAAAAACACCACAAATTTGATGCACACGAGCTTCGGAAGTGGTTTCATTCCTTGCAGCTCAACCACGTGGGCCAAGTAGAAGAATACTAAGCAGTACACAACAACCTAAAATGAATTTAGAGATGAAAAAATGCATATTAGACGAGTGGCGCAGTAAAACAAAATGGCGACCGATATTATGCCACAAACGTAAAATAACGCTTACGCCCTTTGATGTCAGATTGACGAGGAGAAGCGTATGATTGGCATAGCTGTACACGCTTTTCAACTCACAGTTTCTGTAAAAAAAATTTTAATTTAAATTCTAAATGCCATAAATTTGTGCATCGATTCTGCAGAAAATGGATACTTACAGAGCAATAATTGTGGTGACTATGCGGACCACCACGTACTGGAGGATTCCGTACTTGCAGCGATAAGCCATGGGTCTGATCAAAGAAAATGAAATCGAGAAAGTGGTTAAAATTGAGCAGCGTGCAGAACTTATCTATACTAGTGCTGCTTTTTTAATCAAGTTTAAGGGACAGTCCCACCTTACCTCAAGCATTTATTGCAAGAGAGAGGGGGAAAACAAGAAGAGTGTACCGGTAGAAATTGAAATTTAATTTATAATTGCCATTCAATAGTTGAAACATGCCAATGCGGACAAAAATTTTGATGTTATTGGAAGCCATGTTGGGAGTCATTTTGTCAATCCCTCTAGTAATAAACTTTGTGGTTACAAGTTTTTGCATATTACAGAGAATGCGCATAACTATTCCATTGCGATAAAGTGAAGCCAACTCTCCTTTGCACGCAGCGCCATTCTGCCTGGGTGGAGGACTATTATAAAAATGGCGCCTATCATGTTTTTTTTTGGACTTCTTAATTACAATAAGTGAACTGCAATTATTAATAAGACTGCCCTTCTTTATAACGAATAATCTTAAATTTAAGATTCATTTGTCACAAAGTGGGACTGCCCCGTTAAGGCAATGTAAAGTCCTCACCTGCCCTTGTACCAAGGGGACATAA
Source organism: Proteroiulus fuscus (assembly GCA_034700285.1). NCBI lineage: Eukaryota > Metazoa > Arthropoda > Diplopoda > Julida > Blaniulidae > Proteroiulus > Proteroiulus fuscus. The sequence continues at coordinate 4,743 of JAQIXP010002362.1, forward strand.
GCTTCTTTAGGACTAGAAAGTGCGGCACGGGGGGCTGCCTGGCTAGGTCCTCTCCGATGTCCTGGTCCGTGTGCAAATAGTTGGACATGAGCACCGTGAATTGGTAGATGCCGTACGCCTCGTAACATTCCCGGCATGTGTCCAGGGTCAAGGCGTAGTCTGGTTGCCACATGCCGAGCCACTGAAAAATTGTAGAAAAAGTTGGAATTGTGCCAGCTCGACTTTAAGGGGAAGTCTCTCTTTAGGGAAAGTGATTTTTCCTTTAAATTGCTGGAATTTGGAATACACAAATGTGGGACTTCCGTTGTAAAATTGTGAAAATTTATTGGATGGTACTCACCGATGTCGCTGTCCAAAGAGGAACTATCCATAGAATTCTAAAAAAGGGAATGAAATATGCAGTTAAATTTTTGTTTCCTGGAATGGTTAAGGTAGTTCCACATTGTTTGGTATGCCTGTGAAATGTTTGTGGTTTTGCAAAAGAAACCTGTTGTAAAACTTCCGTTTATTTTTTTGTACCCTTTAAAAACTTGTTTTTCTAAAATATTATTAGGAAGTTTTGTTACTGAAATTTTTCCTAAGTTTTGTTACTGCAGTTTTTCTGAAGTCTTGTTACTGCAGTTTTTTTGAAGTTTTGTTACTGCAGTTTTTCTGAAAATGTGTTATTGCAGTTTTTCTGACATTTTTGTTAGGATTACCCTAGCTGTTCAAACTATTTTTTCTGAAGTTTTGTTACTTTGCAATTTTTTTTAGTATTTTTTCTGCAGCTTTGTTACTGCAGTTTTTCTGAAGTATTGTTACTGCAGTTTTTCTGAAGTTTTGTTACTGTAGTGTTTCTGAAATTTTGCTAGGCCTACTCTGTTAAAACTAGTTTTTCTGAAGTTTTGTTACTGCAGTTTTTCTGAAGTTTTGTTACTGCAGTTTTTCTGAAGTTTTGTTACTGCAGTTTTTCTGAAGATTTGTTACTGCAGTTTATCCGAAGATATGTTACTGTAGTTTTTCTGAAATTGTTGTTTGGCCTACCCTGTTAAAACTATTTCTTCTGAAGTTTTGGTTTTTCTGAAGTTTTGTTACTGCAGTTTTTCTGAAGATTTGTTGCAGCAGTTTATCCGAAGATATGTTACTGCTGTTTTTCTGTTAGGCCTAGCTACCCTGTTAACACTATTTTTTCTGAAGTTTTGTTACTTTGCAGTTTTTAAGTAGTTTTTCTGCAGTTTTGTTACAGCAGTTTCTCTGAAAGTTTGTTACTGTAGTGTTTCTGAAATTTTGTTAGGCCTACTCTGTTAAAACTAGTTTTTCTGATGTTTTGTTTCTGCAGGTGTTCTGAAGTTTTATTACTGCAGTTTTTCTGAGATTTTGTTACTGCATTTTTTCTAAAGCTTTGTTATACTGCAGTTTTTCTGAAATCTTGACAGGTCTACCCTGCTAAAACTAATTTTTCTAAAGTTTCATTACTGGTTTGCAGTTTCTCGGAATTCTTGTACTACTGTTTTTTTGAAGTTGGGTTACTGCTGTTTCTCTGGAGTTTTGTTGCCCTGTTATATCTGAAGTTTTTCAACAGTTTTGCTGAATACTCGTTCAATTTTTGTTTTGAAATTGCAGTTTTCTCTCCAGTTAATTCTGCAGTTTACTGCAAAACTTTTTGACTTTAAAAGTCAGATTTCCAGTCTGATGTAAACCGACCGATTGTACTTCAAAGTCAATTTAATATGGCAGAATGTGAAAAGTGCACATCCGAATTAGCAGATAAACCTCGACCTCAAAGTATTCCTTCAGTCCTTGCCTGAAGTGACTGCCTGAGACTGAGTAACTGACCAGAAAGGTCATGTTACACCACACACATATTCCTTAACTTTACACTATTATTTCCCCCAGCTGACAAACTGCATATAAATGAGGCAGGCACACACATTCACCTGTGGCTAACTCAAGGTAGTTCCATTAAGCTCCCCCTTTCAACTCTTACCTTATTATGGGCCGTTGCAGGTGAGGCTTCGAGTAGTGCAGCCAGTGCTGAGTAATTCCCAGCAATGCCGAAGGCAGGGTCACCAGAACTAAAATTCCGCCCCCAAAAAATAGTCCGTGGGAGAACAGCACCTCGTTCTCGAACCACGACGACTCGTGGTCATGGCTGACCGTCGAGAGTTTCGCTCGAAGAAAGACGAAGGGCAAAACCACGAAAATGGCCGCCTGAAGGATGTAATAGACCGAGGCACATAAGCATTTTAGGCACATTTTCTGATAACTCTGGCTGCCCGAACTTTCAGTTTCACCATTTTGGACCACCAACAAACATGGCGTCCTTGTCCCGTAGCCACTGGGAAATACTATTTGATATTTTTATCGCATAAGCTCTGCTTTTGGTGTTATCGGCTGGTTATCTGCTAATGCACACCCATTTTTGCATTTTAGCTATTCGGCACAGCGCGAATCCTTGAGCTTATTTTTCTGTAGTTTCTTTTTCAAGTGCTGTTTTGCAATGTGATTCAGTGTTGATTTAAGTGTTATTTGAGTGTGCTAGACTGTAAGGTTGTTATGGGGATTTTGGTAATCTGACTATTTTAGTTTTGTACGAGTTAGAAGCGACAGGAAGTAGAAGAATTATTAACTAATTCGTTGAACTTGACAGTGCGATTTTCACTTTTTTTTAGTTAAGGAAATGCCAAAGTTGATCTTTGTCAGACCTAAAAACTGTTTTTTTTTCTCCTGTATTACACATTGATGGCTTAACTCACAAGTAGCGAATGGGCCAATTTTTCAAAAATGAGATAAGTGAACAATTGTGATCCTGGAAGTGTCCCTAATTCACCTAATTACAGAAATTACTTCAAACAATAATTGTTAAAGGTTACAGAAGTGAAGAGTAGCGAATATCCAACAATTAAGATATCATCCGTAAAAGTTACAAGTAGTGAATGGTACCATTCGTTAGTTTACTTTTTAAGAACTGCTCGTGACATGGACTTTTATAACAATTCAAGTAGCGAATGTGACAATATTCGCTACTTTTTTTTCTTTGCATTCACTTTATTCAAAAGGCAAACTAATGGATGTGCACATTCGCTACTTTACACTTTATTTATTTCGCTTTCCTGCAAACTTATAATCAAAGTCAAACTAGCAAACGTGCATTTTTAAGCCTTTTATTTCTCAAATTACCTCATTAATTTACTAATATAATTATTTAACAAAAATTAACACATTCCCTATAAAATATATATTTTCATCTGTTCACCAAATTTCACACTTTGCTTATTTCCAAATTATACCTTTTTTCCTTGAAAACTAGTATCTCGAAAGCAACTTTTGGCTCATTCGCTACTTGTGATTTAAGCCATCGACATGAAGTGTTAAACAAGTTTTGGGGAGTTTTGTGGGCATTAATCAAAGTTGTTACACGAGCTGGGAAACTCGGGGAAATTTTGAACCTTCGGTATGCTAAAAAGTCAGGATCGAAAGCATTTCATTTTGTTATTAGGGGAAAATAACCCTAAAGAAAAGAAGATAAAGGAAGAATATTGGCCTGTGATGGTATCCATTTTTATCATCAAAAGTGTCACAAAGCGTAGACTTTTAGGAAATCTCAGAAAATTTTCGCCATATTAATTAAGAGTATTTTGGCCCTATTAAAATTAAAATTGTAGAAATTGGACTTCTTTGAATTTTCTTTTTTTTTTTTCATTTTATAATGCATTTACTCTTTTTTGATTCTATATATTATTGCATAGAAGGAAAGTGAAGCCAATTTAAATGATTCCAATGACGAAGCTTTCTCCCATTACTTATAGATGGCGCTAAAATTTTCTGAGATTTTTATTCAGGTGTTCTGGCGATCAAGGAATATGACACTGCCTATGATTTTACATAAAAATTGTGATTTCTGCTAAGTTTAATTCATAGCATTTAAAAAGCACTTATTATGAAAATGGGAATGCCTCTTCAAAAAAAAAAAATCTAATTGGAAATTTGTGAAAGTAAACTTAAAAATTTACGGTTAGATGGTCAGTAAGAAAAAATATACCCGATTTGACAGAAAATTAAATTGTTTATTGTGAGAGCAGTCATGCATTTTACCAATCGTTCCATCAAGTATAAGTATTATCATTTTTGTCCACCATCTTAGGAATCCTATATCAATTATAATTTTATACAAAAGCTAACTGACTATTGCATATATAAAAAAGGAAGAAAAAATATAGCTAAAAATCAAGAAAAGGTGAAAGTAAGAATCGGACATCTTGCAGAAAATTTTTGCTGATCTTACGAATGTAAACGAGCCTGAAAAATGCAAATATAAATTATACCGAATTCAGATAAATTAAATAATGCATTTATTTCTAATATGATATTTGTAGTAAGGTTATAAAAAAGAGGACTCGAGGACGTGTTCCTATTAGATTCATTTTTTCTCCAATATTTACAAAATAAATCGTAAAGTAGATACCCCGCACATTATATGATACCGGTAACTTATTATTTATATAAAACTTACGAGGAAGCCCACATATTTCTTATGCAAACTTTATGCTTAACTCGAACAAGTGTAAGGGTTATTTTCGGTTGTCGCTGTAGTCTAGCTCATACTTTCCCACCAAAAATGCAGCGCCATCTATGAGGGGTAATATGTTTTGTATTCAAAACTAATCCACTAGTCTGACTAACCATAACCAATCCTGGGTTCTACCACCTGGTGGCCAAAAAGGAAGTTAGAAATTGTGCTCTAATGGTTGTGTTGTGATGAGATAATGTGCTTAAAGTTGTGATCCAGTTCACAAATAGTTCAAACTACATCATAATATATAGGTTATAACCCAAACACAAAAATGCGATCACGCGTGTTTTTCTGTGATCTCGTTTATTACTCTACCGATTTATGTAGATCACAAGTGGGTAACCCTTTTTGTTACCTTGCACTGTGATCCTGCCCACCAAAACGACAGATGCTACAGCAAAATACGCTTATTATTGGTTGTTCATAAGGTACCTTACTAAATTCAGAAAAATGTGCAACAAAATCCCACATTGCATCGTTATGACGTTCATATCGATGGCTTAATTCTGAAGTAGCAAATGAGCCAATATGTCAAAACTGAGATAAATGAATCATTGTGTTCCTGGAAGTGTCCCTTAAAGTTACAGAAATTACTTTAACCCAATAATCGTTAGTTAAAGTCACAGAAGTAAAGAGTAGCGAATATCCAACAAGGTATCATCCCTATAAGTTAGAAGTAGCGATTGGTACCATTCGTTAGTTTACCTTTTAAAAATTGTTCGTGACCTAGATTTTTATTAAAATACAAGTGGCGAATTTGAAAATTTTCGCTCTTTTTTTGCATTCTTTTTTTTTTTCAATGGACAAACTAATGGATGTGCAAATGTGCTACTTCACACTTAATTTATTTTGTTTTCCTGCAAAATTAATCAAAGTCAAACTGGTGAATTTGCATTTTTAAGCTTTTATTTCTCAAATTGCTTAATTAATTTACTAATTTAATTATTTAACAAAAATTAGCCCATTCCTTATAAAATATATATATTGTTTTATCCGTTCACCAAATTTTAGCCTTTTAACATGGTTTATTTTCAAATTATACCTTTTTTCCATAAAAACGCTATTATCTCGAAAGCAACTTTTGGCTCATTCGCTACTTCTGAATTAAGCCATCGATATCTATTCGTAGTTTCCTTCGTGGCCACTAGGTGGTAGAATTTTGGACAGATTAACTTAGTTGTATTATATAGATAGCACTTTATTAGCAATTAGCGTCGGAGGAAAAGTCGATCAAGCTCTTCTCCATCGGCCCATCGACTCGCACGATCCGATCCTCCTCGGACTCACTGTGGTCGGGCGGGCGGCTCCTCCCGCTCGGGCTCTGCGGCGGTGATGACGACGACGTCGGCCTCGGCATCCTCGAGGGGCTTTCGTGCCGGGCGTTTGTTTCGGGCGGCTCGGGCTGCAAGAGGCGAGTGCGTTCGTCAGGACTACCCACTGGGGTCGGTTTGTGCCTTACCACTGACCTCTGTACCGATGAACCTAGAGTTTCGCAGAGGGACGTGAATTTGGGATGAGTGCCGAAAAATCAAAACCTCGGACATTATTTTTACACGGATGCACATTTATGACGTCAACGAAACAAGAACTGCATTCTGGGGGATGCGAGGTCAAACACAAACCATGCCATCATACAAAGGTCAGACGAAGAGCTCAACCGCCACGATGCACTTGCGACAAAATTGATGTTAGTTGGTTAGTTAGTTTAGTTACAGTACAGGTAGTTAAGAATTAGTTGTTCGTGTGTGCGGATGGCTACATTACTCCGTGTGTGGTTAGGATCAAAATAGTCGGGGGTTAATGTGATTATACAAATCCATTCCTTATTACTCAAATGTTTGCTGCTCTACTGGTCCAAAATATAGGAATTTTTTTGCAAAAATATAATATTATAGGAATTTTTTTCGTAAATATATTGCAATATATTTTTGGAAGTTTTTTAAATATATGAATATTGTAGGAATTCTTTTTCGAAAGTTTTGGAATATTATAAGAATTTTTTATCCAAAGCTTTGGAATATTATAGAAAATTTTGGATTGAAATTGGTACCAAAGTACCCTAGAGTATTAGTAGAATATTATCATAATTTTTTATCGTAAGCATAATAATATAATAGGAATTTTTTCAAAGAAAATACTACAATATTATTGGAATTTTTTCATAAAATGTTGTAATATTATTGAATTTTATAGGAACTTTATCCCAGAAATATAGAATATTATAGGACATTTTTGCCAAAAAGTGTACTAATATTGTAGATATTTTCCCCCTAAATATTCGAATATTATCATAATTTTTCCCCAAAAGTACTGGAATATTATTGGAATTTTTTCATAAAATGTTGTAATAATTATTATTGAATATTATTGGAAGTTTTTTCTCTAAATATATGAATATTATAGGAACATTATCCCAGAAATATAGAATATTATAGGACATTTTTGCCAAAAAGTGTACTAATATTGTAGATATTTTCCCCCAAAATATTAGAATATTATCATAATTTTCCCCCAAAAGTACTGGAATATTATTGGAATTTTTTTTCAAAAAAAAATAGTTATTATTATAATTTTATCTCAAAATATAGGAATATTCTTTGAACTTTTGCCTAAAAATAGTTTATCCCAAAATATTGGAATATTCTAGGAATGTTTACCAAAAATATTTAGGATTATCAGAATTTTCTCTAAAAAATATCAGACCCCCTAGGAATGTTTACCAAAAACATTATGGCATGAATAGAAATACGGGATAAAATGTATGTTAATTTATAAGCAGTAGGCAAACGATTGGTAATATAGGAAAATTCTGTCAAAAATACAGAATCTGTGACTCATGACATTATTAGGGAATCGGTAGCATGCAGTTAGTTTGTGCTGGACTAGCATCTCGACTACAGAAAGCACGAATCGGGTGTCTACAGTTATCTTACCGAACCCTCTGATGTGGTCGGACACATCCTGCCTGACATCCGACACGTCCCACATGGACAGGAATGACTGCCAGCAGGGGGCCGGCTCATTGGCCGGATCGGCATACGGATGGTAACTGAAAGCGTACAGGTGGGCCAGCGCTGCTAGAAACATTTCGATGCAGATCAGGAAATCCTAAAAGTATAAAATTTCTTAAATATTAACAATTCTTGACCGTCCATAGCGAGTGGATTGGTTTGCCGATTCTAAATTGTTTGATTTTTTTGTTACTGGGGGACTCTGGACTCTTAATAAGGAAGTCTCTTTTTAGGGACGGTTATTTTTAAACGAAAGGTAATAACAAACTATTAGTATCAAAAGCAAGAATTTTGCAATTTCACTAACCATGAATGAGAAGTCACTGATTTTATGTACTAACATGAACAGAGCCATATTGCCCACTAGTGGTGCATAGTGAGAAAAAGGTGAATTAGTAACAATTAGCTGTTACTACCACCATCTAGTAGTAGCCGTTGTAACTTTCGCCATTGAAAGAGTCCTTGTTTGGCTTCACATATTACCTTTGTAATCAGACTGATACAATTAGCGTAAACATATCGATGGCTTAAAAGCACAAGTAACGAATGAGCCATGTAGTCACATTGGCCATTCGCTACTTGTGCTCTAAGCCATCAATATTTGCCATTGATTTATGGTGCAAGTAGATTTCTTAGATTCAAAAAACTAAAAAATGTTAGATTCATTAGAGTCCCAAGATGGCTGACACAATCAGCCAATGCGTAATAGTTAATGTTATTCGCACCAGATGGCGCTTTTTGCGTTTTATCACTAAAATGGATATCTCCGATCTTTTTGCAATGTATTCTTGAAATGAAGATTTTAAACAATTTATTTCTCGTTATTCTCTAATATAAAAAATATTTGAATTTTGTTTTTCATAATCCACTTTAAAGTTTCTTTATTTTAAAAATAACTCCCTAAAGTAAAACTTCCCCTTTTAGGGCCAATTTGTACCAACAAGGGTTAAAATTAATCTTAGGTTTTCTCTACTTTCCTGAATTTTCATTGGCCCAAATCGGTCACGTGATCAAAATAACCAAGGGATAAGACTTAACTGTTGTTGGTACAATTGGCCCTTAGTTAGTTAAAACCTGATCATAGTTGGAATTTAGGAAATTTTAGGGGAAAAAGCCCTAAATGAAATTATAATTTTCTTTTTCTACAATGTCTTTTTCTTATTATTTTCAGTCCATCCCGGAGAATTGCATATTTCTACAATTATTGCCTGGCTCGTTAGGATAACATTGGACAATGGCCGCCTGTGTGAATTGGTGAGTCACCAAAATTTCTTTTACATTATTTACTGTTAGAGTCACGGTAGCAGCGTGTACGAGACCATGCTTTAGCCCAATTATTATTCAAATATATTCCTCAAATTTCAATAGGATTGTATTTTGTGGTTAACCTGCAAACTGCTGGCAACTGCCTTAATCTTTTTGTCGTCCTTGGTCGTGAATGATTCTGAGATCACTCCCGTGTTGACTAAAATTGAGATGATCACTGATTGGCTGTAACGAGAAAGTAGGGTTACAATTTTGTTATTTCTACAAAAAAAGCTGGAACATCCCCGATTTCCTGAAAAATAAATTCTGTCCTCGTATGAAAAATAAGCTTGATGCTTTACAAATCAAGTTGCTTTGGCACAAAGATGGGGATTTTTGAAACCAAACTCGGAATTTTCATGGAATTGTGATTTTTAGAAATCAGAATTTTGCAAAAAATGTAATTTTTACGAATCTGAATTCTGCAAAAAAATGTGATTTTTGGAAAACCGGAATTTTACAAAAAATGTAATTTTCAGAAATCGGAATTTTACAAAAAATGTGATTCTTAGAAATCAGAATTTGGCAAAAAAGTCATTTTTAGAAATAAGAATTTGGCAAAAAATGTTATTTTTATAAATCACAATTTGCAAAAAATGTTATTTTTATAAATCACAATTTGCAAAAAATAATTTTTAGAAATCGGAATTTTGCAAAAATTGTGATTTTTATAAATCAGAATTTTGCAAAAATTGTGATTTTTTATAAATCGGAATTTTGCAAAAAATTTAATTTTTAGAAATCGGAATTTTGCAAAAAAAGTGATTTTGAGCAATCAGAATTTTGCAAAAAAATTGTAATTTCTAGAAATACAGAATATTGCAAAAAATGTTATTTTTATAAATCAGAATTTTACAAAAAATGTGATTTTTAGAAATCTAGATTTTTGCAAAAAAATGTGATTTTTAGACATCAGAATTTTGCAAAAAAATATGATTTTGAAATCATGATTTCAAACCGGAAATCAAAATTGTCTAGGATCGTAATTCCCGAATCATGATTTTTCAGTCTAGTTCTGTAACCAATGAGTGACCAGATATGTAAACTCAGCTTTACTTCGTAAAAACTTGACAGAAAATCAGGGATGCACCCGCTTTCAGTTTACTGGTACATGTAACCGACTCACAAGAACGAGAAAAAGACGACGGCTTTGATGCAGAGAAATTTGGACAAGGGCTTCATCGGAGCCAGTTCCTCTGCATGGGCTTTGTAGAAAAAAATCAAACTGTACATGGCCATCTGTAAAACATAAACAGAATTTAGTGAAACTGGTTAGGTATCGATAGTATGAACAAGAAAAGATCAGATTTTAAACGGGCCGACTCACAAACTGGGATATGTTATTGATAACCACGAGGTACGGGTAGGCCACTTTCGGGGAAAATTCACCTTCGCCGTAGTGGTGTGTAATTTCACAGATTCTAGCCAAAGCAATTAAAATTGTTAAATCGGGATTTTTCAACCCAAGGTTCCCTTTTTTAGCGAATCGACTTGTTGTGGTACTGGTACTCACAAGGCAATTATGGTGGTGATGGGGCGGATCACAGTGTACTGCAAAATCCCAAACCTACAGCGGTTTATCAGCGTGCTAGAAAACGATACGGATTAATGATGAACTTAACTTTAAGGGGGCTGTCCACACTTTTTAGAGCATGCATGCTCCTATGGGAATCTCCATGTTAAATAAAAGTACAAA
>JAQIXP010002363.1:0-15301 GCA_034700285.1 Proteroiulus fuscus
GTGGTTTCAGTTTGAAGAAAACGAATTTAACATGGAAATTCCCATAGAGGCATGCTCTAAAAAGTGTGGACAGCCCCTTTAATGAATGTTTGGTTCAAATCAAATTGCAATTTCCATGCTTTTTTCCTAATTTTTCATGCTCTTCCTCCTACAACCACCTTATTTCAAAGTGGGACTGTCCCTTTAAGTGCTCGATAGTCTCTCAGTTGCTGTGCTCAGTCACTTATAAACCACGCTGTGTATAGATTTAAATCGAACTTTCTCAATCTGTTTTTCTTAACTTCTTTATATATATGAGAAACTTAAGTTTTTGACCCTCGAGGGAACAGCATATATGAATTATTAAATTGTTTGTCTTAAAATAACACCATCACCATGGTTATTGTCGGTATCAAATGAAAAAAGACCAGAATCCTATAAAACAAGGGAAAATTTTTCGTTTGTCCTTAAATGCAATTATTTTTTTCTTTTCTTGGATTATTTTCTTACTCCATTATTATTATTTATTGTTCTGTTTATGTAACTTTATAATTTCCTCTTGTCATTTTATTTTGATTTGCTCATTCAAGAGTAATACAGTTTTGAATGCATTCAGAAAAGTATTCCTGAATACGAATCATTAAAAATGTATTTTAAAATATTTTCCATGTACATTCAAATGCATAATATAAAATAAAATGCATTGCCAACCCTTTTGCTGAATTAGGTTTAAAAGCATTTTTAAATGTATTTTAAAAATACTACGAGCACAAAAAAGGCAATAAAGGGGCATTTACCGATGCATTATAAAACACATTTAATCATACTCAATGAGTAATGCATTCTGGAATTTCATATACATTTCAAAATGTATATTGCAATACATTATACTTTCAGACGTGGGTTTTTTCCAATTTATGCATCAAACTTATATGCTCGTGTTTGGATTTTTTAAAAACTGAATTTAAAAGTAATGCTTCATAAATATATTTTGAAATGTATTAGAACTGTTATACTTTGCAATTCATATGAGTAAATTGCATACGAGAATGTGCTTTTATATTTTAATATCAATTTTCATCTACAATGGATATGCATTCTTAAATACATTTTTAAATGCATTTCATGGATGAATTACTCTTTAGTGGGGAGAAATAATTTTTTAATCGTTTTTCTTGTTATATAATTTAGTTTTTTGCTCTTTTAATTACTTTTGTTCATCATCCTAAATTTTTTATAATTTTTTTCTGTAATGTTATTTTATTTTTATTTTTATTCCTAGGCTTTATTCTAATTTCTTTTGGTATATTTTTTTATTTTCTTTGAATTAATTTTTTTGTTGCATTTTTTATTTTATCCTAGTAGTTTTTATATAAAAAAGTAAACCAACTACTTTTTTTATAAGCCTAAGGATTTTACATTCTCAAATGAGTAAAACAAAACAGGAAACCTTTTCATTATGAATAAATTATGCTTCCTAAAATTGAGTACATGGTTAGTGCTAGAAAAACAATTTACATGGAAAGTGAATTCAGAAATTAACTTTTTTTACTTTGCTTTTAAAATTGCAATAATTTACAATTTGCATTCAGATCACATGTTATTCGAATTCTAGATTCTACCGTAGAACATATGAAACTTAGTGATTTAGACTGCTAATTTTCTAGATGTACAGTTAATGGTTTTCTTTGCATTTTTCTTCTCCATTCCCTATTTTTATGTAATTAAATTATCTGAAAATATACAGACAATCTGCAGAAACTGAAATATTTTGACTTTATCAAAGTCTTGAATGCACTCAAGACATTTTCGTCTTCTAACTGGAAGCCACATTCAGACTTTCTTACATTTAGTAATTAATTTGAAAGCTTGAATAAATAAAAAGAAAGTTGATTTGTTGTACTAAGATTACTCAGTTGTAATTATTATTCTTGAGCATTAAAAATTTCTTAGAATTAAGATAGGTTGCCATTTCCAAAAATGATAAAAATGTTTATTTAATTAATAAGAATTAAGTTATACTGTAGAATGATAGAATCCAACATAAAAATAATGCATTTTTGAATATATTCTGGTAAATTCATTCAAGAATGCATGTACATTGAAGTTATGCATGCATGATTCAAGTAAAAGGTATTTTTGGCATATATTGTAATGCATTTGTAAATGTATTTCTTAGGTAAATGTGTTTTTTGTAAATATAAATAGTTATGCACTTGTCAGCTTATTTTTAATGTTTCTTTGTGTACATTTGTATTTTGCAATATATTTTAACACGTTAAATTCTTAAGTAAGTTAAAATAAGTCAAAAAAATCTTATGAACATTGATAAAGTATGGGGGCCAAAAATGCTTATGACACCGTCATTTTTGCGCAGCTGAAGTAGGCATATTTAGTAAATCAAAATATATCTAAGACGTCATATTTGTCATCCAATAAGTCTTAAAAAACAGTATTTTTTGGTATATTTTATTCAAATAAATTCAGTTTAAGTCATGCAGTATCCTTTAGTCAGCTTAAGTATGTCATGTAGACAAGGGTATAATTCCTACAGTTTGGCAGTACACATTACTCTTACAATTAGAATCAATTGACCTATAAATACTAATGTTTTTTCTTCTCATTTAAAAAAGGGTTAAATGACAAACTATGTTGTAATCTATCAAGAAGAAGTAGTCTCACTTTGTCTTTCTATCTTTTTTTTTTCCTCCACTATACTATTTCCATTCAGTCGTAATCATGATTTCTCTATTAGCTTATCCATTGGGAAAATATCATTTACAATGTTGCTGTCACTAACACGATTACCTAGCTAAGGTAAATCCATCAGTTTAGCCAGTGGAGTGTGAGAGACCACTTGTAAAGCGAAAGTGGGGGTCCTATACACATACACACATAGGTTTAACTCACTAGGCTATTTTTATAGATTGTTTTTTCTTCCTTACAGCATTTATTTAACGAAAACGATGAATTTGTTCTTAGATGCTATTTAATGATTACAGATTGCAATTCCCTCCGGAAAAGAAACGAAACAAAAAGTATGAGCAAGCACTTAAGACATTATCATTTCAAGAAGTGGTGGATTTGAGAAAAATTGTCAATCAATTAATTCTTAAAAAATTAGTCTTAACTGCAATCTTCTGTGCATGAATATAAATTGCAATTGAAGAGCTGAGATCTAAAAACATGTGAGTCCATTTTTGCTGAAAATGAGATATTTGCATAATATTGTAGCTATAAATTGTGCCTCTATATCCCCTAAATCAATAAAAATTGGGGTAAGATGGAAAAAAGTGGCTCATTTTGACCACTGAAGATGAAAAATGCAGGAATCACTCAATATGTTCAAGATTTTGGGTATAAGGTACCCAAATTTGGGTATAGTTTTAAAGTGAACTCAAAACAAAATATGAAGGGAACCAAACTATGAAGGTGCAGACCAAAGCACAAGATTCTTGATGGATTGCTGACGTCTGGAATAGTGATTTAAGCTGGGAATAAACTTCAAAATAACATTAAAAAAAATTAAGCTTAGAATTTTAAAATAACTAATTTTAATGCAATAAATCTGGATTTTCTTTAAAAGCTTTTTTCTCAAAACAAGAAATCAGGATTCGTGTGGTTATTTTATCTCTACTTCTCAATTATTAACCAGTACTAATTTAATGGTTTTTTTATAGTCGTATAGTTTAATTTTAAGACAAAGTATTCATGTTGTACCCTGTAATTCTATAGCTTTCCAGCCATGATGTTGTGACGTCACCATCAACATGGTGTAAAGAATAGCTGGTTTTAATTGGTTTATTATGATGTCACTGAGTTTTTAAGCAACATGCATATATATTTACAAAAATATTAGTGAATATTTTAGAGAAAATAATACCTTGGTCATGGTATTATGTATATCAAATTCTATTTTTAAATGTATAATAACATTTGAAGGTAATGAGATTAAGCATGGTTTTGTAAACCCAGTCTATATATTTTAAATATGATTCCCCAATTCACAAGGACGGTTTAATCATGCATGATCTAGAAGATTTAGATTAAGAATCTCAAACATTTGAAAAATTTGTGCTTAATTGGTTCCAGAACTTCTTCTATAGATCATTATAAAAATGTCCTCGTGAATTGGGAAATAAAAGTAAATAAATTAAGATTCACATTTGATCACAATCGATCCTCAAATCCGATATGATCATAGAAAAGTCATACTTTTTAATCGTAAGGGACAATTGTATGATTTCCATGAGGATATTCTAACTTATGCTATCAAATACAAGTAGGTGGATTTTTGAAATACTTAAATGTCTTGTTATGAAAACTTAAGTGCTTTTTAAAAATATATTTTGAAAGCCTTAAATGTTTGCACAGTTGATGTCAATGTTGCTATTCTTGTAATACATAAATATATTTATCTAAAAATATCCTGAAAACTCATTTCTTTGGGCTTCATCAGTGTAATATATTTGGCACCATTGAGTATTTTGTAGGTGCAATCTGGTATGCATATATTAATTAAATCAACAAAATTCACTTCTGACATTTTATCTGCCTTAAAAAATACCTTTAATTGGAATGTACAAAAAGTGCCAGCCAATAATTAAGCTTAAGGGATAGAAAAAAAACCATCCAAACACATTTGAATAGTCATTTGAAATTTTAATTAGTTGAAGGCATTTACAGAGTCCTAAAGAGTATTTCCTTATGTGTACTATGAACATCTGCAACCGTCATTTCAATTGGATTTTCTTTTCTAGATTTTAAGATTTGCTTTTTTTTATTCCTGCTCATTAAACTTGGCTTAATGACGGCCCATAAAACAGCGAAGGGAAATAAGAAAATGAAAATTCGAAGCCTTCTTTCCTTAATATGAATGCAAATCACGTAAACATTTATTTTTAAAATTATATTCTTTCTATTTGTGTTTTATATTTTAGGAAGATTTTCAGTCATTCTTATTTTTGGGTTAATCTGACAAATTAGTTTGTTCCTACTAGTGGAGTCCCAAGGCACACTAAGATTTGTTTTACAAACTGCTAATCACTTCATTAGACATGCACCTAAACACACGGATCAATTCAAACACACATGGAATGACAAATATATAGAAACAAGTACATTTGCACAATTTAAAATAGCTAATATGGTTAAATGTATGAGGTGCATTTTAGTTGAAATCAAATCTGAAAGATTTTTTATAAACTACCCTCTAACCACATCGAAAGCAGTAGGTATTGCAGAATGCATTACTAAATGCATTTGGCAATTCAAATATATTTTATGATGCATCCGAGAAAGCCTTTTTAGTCTTAAAAATATGATTTTCAAAATGGTTGTATGAGCTCATAATATCTTATAAAGCTTTTAGCAATGCAATTGTATGAAAGTTCCACTTATAATCTAATTGGAAAATGCATTTCTATTTGCATTTCTAAATGAATTTGAATTTACATTGTAAAATCCATTTGAAAATGTATTTTAGATTACATTTTCAAGTGATTTACCGGTTCAACTAAATGTAATATATATCCATTTATGAATGCATTTTCACTAATGCGTTTAAAAATGCAGTATTATGAGTGGGGGTACAAACTATCAGTGATCTTTAAAAGGGATAGTCCCACTTTAAAAGAAATGGGCTGTAGGAAAAAGGGCATGAAAAATTATAAAATTCATGGAAATTGCAAATTTAATTTGAGCCAGACAATCATTAAATAAAATGTCCCGAATACATGGATTTGGAATTTTGGTTGAAAATATAAAGCCCAAATAAGCACCATTTTACTGGCAGTATGTAGCGCTCTCTACTGGATAAAGGGCATCAGATCTCATGAAACATGTGGACCCGTATGTCCTAGAGGGCGCCACCAACTTTCAGTGTCTGATGAAATTATGGAAAATGGCTGCAATTACATGTACTGCAGCTAATATAGTATTTAGTTATTAAGTGTGTAGGCCTACAACTTAAATATCACTTATTTCAAAGTGGGACTTTTCCTTTAAAAAGTAAAATTAAAGTCTAAAGTACTCAAATGCAATTGATGCAATTATGACAATTTTTTTTAGAAAAATAGCAGCATATTCTAAAAGAAATTTTGACTGCATTATTGGCATCAACTCTTTCAAGAAGTTCCTCTTTAAGCATAAATAGTTTCCATATATTACAGTTGAATACAACATAACCCTCCTATTTTGACAGGCCTTATACATATATTATATTAAGGCCAAAAGGCATCAGCTGCAACGGAACTGCCAATGCTTCTCTATCTATATCAACCTATCGGATGTTATTGTTAAAAATGTTACAATGGATGACACTCGGAAGACTGAACTAGCTTATAGTGCAGCTAGGACTCTGTCATGGCAATAAAAAAAAAACGAACCCCCTTTTTTGAAGGTTAAAACACACATTAAAACGGCAAATAAAATACAGAAAGACTGATTAAAAATGAACAAATGTAATTTGACAACAACATATATACTCTTAGGAAATATGAACATTCAAGACATTTTGCAGCTGATTGTTTACGAGATGGAGAACTTGGAGAACCAAGCTTACTGTCGACAATATTACATTTCAGTAATAAAGTATTTGAAATTCCTTTCCTTTAGTTAAATATTGCTTATTTTAAGTGGGTTAAATTGACAAATTTTCACATTTAGGGATGAAACATTAAATACAGCCATTTTTCTGTATTTTGCTGTAAAAATTTGCTAACACTTTAAGTAAAATGTTCAAAGATCATCATTGTAATGGACTGTTTGAGAAAGAAATAATGAATTTACATAGAATTTTTTTTCTGCAGACTAATTTCTGCCAAAATCTGTTTTGACTGTGACCAGTCAAACATTACTTGCATTACAATCAAATAAATTGCAAAAATCTTGATGAGTTATGCAGAAGTAAAAATTATTCTTTAGAAAAGGGATTGTTGTTTTATTGTTGAAGATTTTATCTATGTCAGAATTAATACTTGGGAAAAAGTTCCACTTATTGCCAAACAATTTGAATTTGTCAGTTGAAGCTCAAATAATGATATTGGCATGACCGTGAAAGTTTTGCGTCAATATTTTCATACAAATTATAATAATACTGGTTGTGTATAAAATATTTGTGTCAACAATAATCATATAATTTGCCAATGCAACTAGAAATTTAGGTTTTATTTGTATAAATATTTGGAATGCTGAATGAAAATACCAATGATATGGTTGGCAAAATACCGATATCAACAATTGCAACAATGGCGGTTTACTGGTACTGTACGTTATATTGGTATCTTCACTTTTGTTGTGCACATCATTTTTGTTATCAGTCCAAACAACCATAAGAGATTACTAGATTAGTGATATTCGGCTCTTTTCAACAGGTGTGGGCTTTTTGTTTATTGGTATAACTATAAATACTGGTTCAATATGGATAAGTACTGATATCCCAGGACCCAGCTCTATACACACTATAGCAGTATTTAATGGCATCACTATAAATTAAATCAGAAAACTTCATCAGAGTAAATCACTATAAATCCGTTACACAATCAGTAACGAAGTACTTCGAAAATATGTTTGAAATCACCACTAGATATCACTAGACTAGTGATTTAAATTATACTGATCTGTATTCTTCAGTGTCAGTCACTTTCTCTGAAATTATTGGTCCTTTTCTTAAGGTCCATAAGACAATGAAAAAATAATCTTCCTAAAAATGTTTTAAAATTGTTAGGAGTTCAATGATATTCTGATCGTAAGGCACTGAGTTGATTTGAATTAAAAACAACCAAATCAATAATCAAATAAATTGAAAATGCGTTTGAAATCCCCTCTGTAGAGATCACTACTAGAGTATAGTTATTTCAGTTATATAATGATCTGTATGGCTCTTTTTACTATAGAGTGCATGATATCTATAATCTACTATCCAAGTACATTTATAACACTAAGCTAAGCATAAAATTAGCTTTGTAACAGTACACATACTGGTTCCACGGTTGAATAATGGTATCAGTATATACATAAATATTTAAGTGACATCACCGAAAATTTAAATAACTTTTCATCAGTGTAAATCAGTAGAAACTTTGTGCTGCTTTTTATCACCAGGGCAGAGCTAGGTCTGAATGAACCCTTTGACCCCAGTGGCACTTTAAACAGCATCAGTTACCAAATTATTAATGAAGTGGAATTGAGGGTTCGTGTTGAATTGAAAAAGTTATGGAAATTGCCTTAAAAATCCAATTTTAAATTGTGCTCTCTTGTGTGATTGCTGCAAGCTCATACCAACTGTGGATAATATCTTATGATAACATTATTCTTAAAGTGGATCTTTCCATTCAAGTATGTTTTTCTTATATTTGAGCTTGTGCAAAAAAGAATGGGAACCTTAGCGTAACCTTCATTTATTGATTGCGGCGCCGTCTTATCTTCTGGCAAGGTTGGCATCTATAACTTTGAATGTACTTCAGGAGATTAGCAAGACGTTAAAGGATTGTAGCATGCCTGCAATACGTGTTTCTGTATAAATAGGAGCTTACAGCTTGTAGACTAAAATCAACGAAGAAACAGATAAATAGGCCTTCTTGTAGTACTAACTGAAGGGGAGGAAAGTATACTTTCATACCAATAGACTGGGAAACGTGCTTCAGACCTAAATAGACTCGGACCAGACCTCCTCAATTAATCAGTCTGAATGAAATTCCCTATACTGACAAGCAAAGCATTCAGAAATGCATTGAAGAATGCATTTATAAATGCAAGTGGAATCT
This sequence comes from Proteroiulus fuscus, assembly GCA_034700285.1. Lineage (NCBI taxonomy): Eukaryota > Metazoa > Arthropoda > Diplopoda > Julida > Blaniulidae > Proteroiulus > Proteroiulus fuscus. The sequence goes on from JAQIXP010002363.1 coordinate 8,745, forward strand.
GATATAAAAATAGCAGTATAATTCTCACAGAAAATCAGCTCGTATATAATACAATGCATTGCTAAAGTCTTTACATATTACATTTCGAAGACATTGTCAAATGTATTTTCTGATTGCATTTCTTAAGTTCAATATAGAGATTGTAAAATCATTCTGAAAGTTATTTTTAATTCATATTAAAATGCATTTACGTTACCAAATTCATTTGGGAAAGTACTAATGTATTTCAAAATGTATTTTTAATGCATTACTTCTAGATGCCCATGGATAGGTCTTTTCTGAAAGGATGAGAATGCTGGAAATGTGCTTTAATATCTAAAATAGAGTAGGACCAGACATCATAATTCCCCATTGCAGATTAATTCATTTTTCAATGCAATCGAAAATACTGGAAAATTAAGCCACTGAATCATTTAAAAAAGCATGCTAAAATATATTTTTATTTGAATATTGGTTAAATAGAATAGCATCATCCAATTTAAATAAAAATTGAGACATAGAAATAGAAGCACATTTATTATCAAAAGCAAGTAATAACATGCTTGCTACAGACTTTAAAAATGCATTTTATGATGCATTTATGAAGTGCAGTATGCTACGAGCTTGTAAAGCCATTTTGAAAGAAATTTCAGAATGCATGGAAAATGCATTTTATGGATAAAACTACAAAATGCAGATGGCATTAATAAAATACAATTTCAAATTATAAAAAAATTGTGAATCACAAAATGCATTTATATCAATGTATTTTACCATGTCTAATGCATTTCAAAATGTATATAAAATTTATTACTTTTCGACTTGTGTGTATTCATGTGTTTTATTTTTTTCCCTTTTAATGCATTCTAGTAATTTGTTAACTTTGATATATAGTATATATAGTCATTGCATGGTCAAGGCATTAAGGTTATGTCCACTGAATGTTGTTGCCCCTTTTTCACAGTATTGACTTCCGATTGATTTTAGATGAAAATCCCTTCCAATCGTCAATCTTAAGTCCGTATTGTAAATGTTTTATTTGCACTCTGTGGCTGCAATGTCTCATTGGTAAACAATGGTAGCATTAGTGCTGGGCCTAACTATAGGGCTTTTCTATAGATTTACTTTGCTATATTGAGTGTAATGGATAGGGTTAAAAGCAAAAGGATTTTAACCTGTTAAAATAGGGATAGTTTGGGTGCTGGGCAAATTGAAGCTGATTTGAAATTGATCTGTGAGCATTAAAAGTTAAACGAATATGTCATGAGTTAATGTCAAAGGCTTTTAAGATTGTATATAATATAGGAATCCTCTTTACTCAGTAATTACAGATTTAAAAGTAGAATTAAGAGTTAGAAACAAGAGAAAAGGCTTTCAACTTGAAATTGAAAACAAATGATCCGATTGATTTTAATTGAGAAAACCTTTTTTAGAGGTTTCCACTTTGGTCTCAGAGCCACTTGTAGTTTTGCTAAGAATCTTGGTAGAGGCAATTCTTTTTAAAGTGTATTATAGTTTTATTTATTGTAAAAGAATTTGCAGAAATTATTGCACAAATGCACTTATACCGATGGATAACATTGATGGCTTAATTCAGAAGTGACCAATATGCTATCTGATAACATGGCAAATTAACCACTTCTGAATTAAGCCATCGGCATGTATCGACGCATTTACACGATAATTTTATCAGATTAGACATTTTAAAGTGGTTTGTGTCAAGCCAAACCCCGGTGCCTACATACCAACCCGGCCGTGCTTGGTATGCAATCTCCCCGGCATGATGCTCAAGCCCACATTTTCGGGGTGTCGTGGAAATGACATTTACTATACTACGAGTATATGTAGACAAGGTTCAAAATTTGTTATATTCGTTATGCACATCGAAGGAGGGCAACTGATATGCAATATCAAAGTAAAGTCAGGCAAGAAAAATGTAAAATGTCAAGGAACTTGGACATTTATTTTAATCGTATTTAATTCATTTGCAAAGGTAAATAATCGTCATGAATTTTTGAATTTTTTATAATTAATTAATAAAATTTAATGAAGAAATGAAAATTTGTTAGCAAAATTTTAGGATCAAAGGTTTCCTTGATACTGAGCAACCCTGCACTAATACAAAAAGCTAAAAGTATTGGAAAAGTAACTTGATTATAATACATTGATTAATTAAATCTGGATTTTAATTAATTATTTTGCTAATACATGCTTAGTTTAAAAGGTATATCATGCCAAAGTTTTCTTAAAGTATTGGTGTGTTTCATTATGAAATGGCATATTAACAAATAAATATTTTTTCTAAGAAAGGAACCAACTTTGTCATAATTTTGTATTATTAGATGTTGTACAATGGCATACCGGTACTTTTAAATCAATTTAGAATTCTATTTGATTAACAGACCATTGAAAATTACCTAAATTAATAATTCCTTTTCTATGGATCTCTTTTTTTCTCTTTTCTTCAACTAGATAGACCTTTACATTAAGAAATATTTTTTGCCAATCAATATAGCAAGTTATTTAATTATGCTCTTGGAACTGACTGGTAATTGCATCAGGCCAAATAGCTGATTGCCTGATGCATTTCTGCTAGGCTTTTTTACTCAGTCTTATTTTCAGAATCCACTTAATGTTATTTTGTTATTATGTGAGGGAAACATGGTCTGGAATCTCCTCATTTATATCGATTCTCTTTGATAATATATTCTATTATTGTTTTCTCCATATTATCTATTCATCTATTTTGGTATACTTATTTGACGTTTATATATACTATAGAGTATTAAGAGTTATACCTCAGGTACGAGGTGGTGTTATGTGGCATTTCCAAGTGAAAATACCACAATTTTGCTCGAGGTTTTAAAGCATGGCGTGCACACATGCATTTTTCTCAAACTAAAATAGATTGGATGGGTGTCTATATGAGCTTACAGGCTGGAATGAACTCCATTAGAAAAGGATTTTCAACAAGTCCTGAAGGGAATTCCATGACAGTTTCTTGGCAACAGTTACATTTTTCCATCCTTGAATGAACTGCCCAATATTCACTGTGTAGACCCACCTGCATTTACTTTGCCTTAGCCTGTTATAAGTTTGATTTATTCGATGAGACTATGGCCTAAAGCTACCAATGAGAAAACAATGGCTGACTATGAATTATAGTTTTGTGCTTTTTTGGCAAAGGTTTTCTAACACGAAATCCTGAAAATGAAGGCTGTTATAAAGTCATAAATGCAACTGTGGATGCTGAAAACCTGAAAATCGATGAGATATATCAATGGTCAACTTTTTAGAAAGATGGAAAACGTTTTTATTGAAAACAATATCCAGATTATGAGATATTATAACAGTTTTTGAGGGTAGTAGTTAGTTGGCCTGGAGACCCAAAGGTCAGACAGTCTGTCAGCTCCTATTGCTTACAAACCTATCCGTGATCCAAATTCAGAAGTCATGGGGATGAATGTAATAAATTGCACGTGCCATAACACATGAACTGCTTTGTAACTGGTAAATAATGTTCAATTTTCTGAATGAAATAATATGAAAAATGCTTTTTTTCCAAATGTGATTGCTAATGCTGTATTGTAATTATTACACCCATTCGCATAACTTCTTATTAGTCAATATTTGGTTAACTTTTCCAGTTGGACAAAATTTTACCTTGGCATGCCAGGTAACATAATAGGCCCACTGCTTATATTTTATTGGCCCTATCTCAATTGATGCCATTCCATACATAATTCACTCTAATTTTCATTCACTGTGTTCACCAATCATAGAAAGTCATAATTTTCAATGCTTTTATGAGGTTTTTCAAACTAGAGTTGACTCAAGTGATTAGATTAGATAAAATCCTTTGTGACAGCTTTTAAAAAAACTAGTGGGCAATTTCATACCACCTCAACATGAGTCTTAAAATGACCATCAAATTTCATGAAAATTGTGAACCTAATTTTATGCTAACATATCTATTCAGGGTGTCTGGCCGTCTGGAAAACCTGGAAATGTCATGGAAATCAATATTGTCTGGAAATGTCAGGGAAATGTCATGGAAATTTAGTCTGTGTCTGGAAAATCTAACTAAAATGTAAAATTAGGCGCTATTGGTGATTTTTTTAAAACCCAATTTTAGTTTTTTTGTGCAAAAAATTCGCCTGCGGCGCCATTTTCTGTAATTTTTTTTTGTTACCCTTCAGATTTTCGCCTGCAGGCCATGAAAAATATTTTTGGGTCCGGGGGAAAAAATGGATTTTGTGTGCGGCCCAGGGTAGTTGCCAAATATTGCAGTTTTTAATTGCATATGTCAGTAAAAATGAGTTAAAAATCACTTTCGTTTGGTCTGGAAATTTGTGAAAATTTGTCTGGAAAACCTGTAAATGTCATGGAAATTCGTTACTGGATTTGGCCAGACACCCTGTCTATTGCCAGAGGGCTTATCTCACTACCTTTTTATTCACAACTATACTGATTTTGGATTTGTTGAAGGTAGATTTGAAAGCCCTTCTGCTTATTGGATAATTTTGGTTTATAAATTTAGCTTTAACTGATAATTTTTAAATATTTTCACTTTTTTTCATTAAAATGAGTTATAAACTATTGCTACTGATTGTTTAGGGGTTTAAGTTATTGCAAATCATCCGTGATAGCGTGTTTTTGGCAGTACATTTTACATGAACAGTCTAGTATAGATACCATTTTGTTTAATAGTTTGTTTCTTTGCTAATCTAAAGGTTTGAAAAATGGATGGAAAATAAGGAGAAGAGAGTGAATCAAATGGTGATCACTTTTTTATTTCTTGTTGTTATGTTTACTGTCTATTGCCTACTTGAAATCCAAATGAAAAGGATAGAAAACATGTGACAGGTTTACACCTCAATCTATATCAGAAACGCAGCTTTTGTGTTCGGTTGCTGGTTTTCTAAGCTGTTTTTCCTATTAGTTCACCATTGTGAGCACAAGGCTTATGCTGTAACACAGGGTGTTGGTAAATCAAAACATACATTCAGTGAATTTAAGCATTTTTTCTCGAGAAATAATTTGTGTTAATATTGTTAGAAAATAGTTGTTTTCTAATCATTCAGTACGTTGTAATAATAAAACACAGGATTTATTCTGACATGGGAAGACAGGGAAAATTCGAAAATAGCCAAAAAAAACAGGGAAAGTTAGGAAGATTTAGTAAATCCATTTATATATTACTTTAAATTTAAATAAGTATAATGAAATTAAGCAGTTTAAAATTATATTTTAATTATTTCAATTCATTGTTTTAGATAATAATTTGAGATTTTTCTCAAGTTATAATTTGCAAATTAAATGTTAATATGTATAATGGCATTAAAATATCAAGGGCAATTTTTAATTTGGTTAAGATATAATGGTTATTTTGGTCTTGGAAAATATTTATATTTTGTTAAGTGATAGTCAGGGAAAACCAGTTTTTTGTTAGGTAAAGTCAGGGTAAGTCAGGAAACCTAACTTTCAGAGTTCAGTGCGAAACTTATTTAAAAATCTATAGCAAATATTGAATAAGTTGAAATGGATATATTTTGTTAATCAAGCTTTTGAGCAATTTCATTGAATCACCAATTTTTTGGAAATTTTCTTCGTGATGGTTTCATTAAAAGACAAGTAAAAAGTTTGTTAAAAATATACACCAACTAAATTGAAATATTTTATGTTACTGTTTGTTACCTTTAATTTTAGTAACACCATGGCAGTGTAAACTCCAAAATGAAATAAAATATCCTCTTTTTTGGAAATGCATTATTTCAAACTACTAAAAGTAAAACTAAGAAAAAAACCTGCATTAACATCTATCACAGACTTTATGCATGAGAATATATTTTATTTACCAACTTAGACATCCATTTGTATGTTTATGATAAATCATAATGGAAAGCAAATGTCAGTATGGGAAAAAGCATTATTTAGAAAGTATATTTTTCTACTAAAATCTTTTAAAATCAATCTTACTCTATGATAAAAAAAATGAGGATTGAGTATCTTAGGAGTATTTATAGGTATAGGGACCCACCTTAACGCATACTGAATACATTTTAAAAAGGACTTGGGGTTATGAATAATCCATAACACATAACAGAACTTTCTCTTTGAATTTGGTTGCATGACTGGAAATATATTGTTTTTGGAAATATATTGTTTTATGAAATCCTTACAGAAACCTGGTAACAAAACCCAGAATTGATAAGTATCAATACAGCTTACACTATCATGAGTTGGTAAAAAATTATTTTAAATTACAAATATAACCTTTTTTTCCAATTAAAATACTGAAAAGGGACTTATACCCCATAATAGTAGGCCTACTTATTTCCGTGCAATATATAGTTTAGGAAATGATTAGTGATTCCCTGATATATTTTTTAAATTTAAAGGGAAAGTCCCACTTTGTAACTAGTGGTATTTAAGGGGGCTGTCCACACTTTTAAAAAATGCATGATCCTATGGGAATCTCCATGTTAACTAACGGTAGGCTACATATTAATCGATAATGGCTAAACATAAATTGACGGGGTTTGATTTTTTATGAAGGACAATTACATTTACTAAAA
>JAQIXP010002364.1:0-15301 GCA_034700285.1 Proteroiulus fuscus
ATTTTGTATATTTTTGAGTATTTTTGAAGTAATTCCAAAAAGTGTCCATGTCCTGTTTTTCGTGGAATTGCCCTATAAGCGGCTTTCCCAGTAGAGCCTAATCTGCCATTTATTATGTAGTCTGTCTCCCCTCAAGGTTAGTCTTTCGCTAGCCAGCCTTCGAAAAATGCACCGGTGTTCCAAAAGTACTTTTTCAAATGATGGCAAACAGTCGAAGCGCCATTCCACGACGTTACTGTGGCATGCAGCTGCATACCAACTATGAGACAGCGCTTATGGAAAATGGTATTTCCCTTACTGGGCTACAAGCTTTTACCTCTTTAATGCCCTTCTCGGGAGGTGCATGTGGGGGAGGGGATTTTTCAGGGCAACCCAAAGACGACCTTAAATGCCGGCCCAACTGCAGACGGGGTAGAGCAATACCTGCAGTCCATGAGAAAAGAAAGGGAGGAAGACGAGATTGAGGAGATAGTAAAGTCGGAGTCCCACCAGTTGCTACGCACTGCCAAGCAGCAACTGCTACTGCGACGCACCGGCCTTATCAAAACTTTGTGCTACCGCTATAGCAGCGTTGCACTCAGTGCATGGCAGTTGATGCGTAGCACTAAAACAAGCACAAGCCACACCAACTGCAAGCAGTGGAAGCAGCATCTGCTATGCAAGTAAAAAGCATCACGATCCAAAGTTTAATCAGTTGAACTTTGGTGCTTAGCAGTGTCAGTATATAGCGGCTGCTGTGGCAGCACTGCGCCAAAATTTTGTTGGGACGACATGGTTTCTGGGTTTGCCAAGCTGCAGCTGCTGTTGCACAGAAATGACTGCATAGCATTCCGGTACTATTTACCGAACGAGTACTCACGGAAAGATGAACCGTTAACTTTTAGTACGAAGGCCTACAAGGGTAGCCCTAACGCACGGCTACGGCGACCGGGCTATAGCGAAGCTGTGCTTCGCAACCAGACGATGTGTATCTTTTCCCCAAAAACATGGGAACCTCAAGTCCTCGTTCGGTATATAGCACCGCATTCCCTGCACAGCAGCCAGTGGAACTCCAGTCATGCTGTACTGCCCCAACCTGAAACCATGATCAAGGCAGCCGACCTTGAGAAGTGAACCCAGGAATGACCCTCTCACTCATGGACTGTAGGGCCTAGACATTTTAGGGAGATTTAGCGGTATTTCATCACGTAGAATCATTTGTTACGCAATAATACACTTGCACGTATCACATAGTATGACTTAATAATTAAAGAAAACACGTTTTACCAAGGGAAAGGATTGTGACTACCGGTATTTATGTGGCGGATGGTGAACAAGTAACTTGCCAAAAATCGGCTGTAGACTAATGCTAGCAAAAGACTAATCAGATTAAAGTGAGACGTTACTAGGCTTACACTGTATTGACTAGAATTTAGACGATGATATTGAACTATACTAGAATTGTATGACTATTAGGGCATAGTGCATCCAACACTATACTCTGTCTCACCTTAGCTTGACCCTTTTTTAGCCTGTCTGCTCAATGTATTCCTATGGTAAAAAAGGGTCAAGTTAAGGTGAGACAGAGTATAACCTTGAACCATTATATTTTACTGAATATTAGGCCTACATAACTGACCGCTTACCTTACGAAATGCATCGTACGCCGTATGACGATAATTGACCAATTTACGCCCGAAGTACACTTTACTGTTACTGCCACTTTGAAGAAGTGTTCCACAGCACAAGCAGAATATCTCTAATTGCCCTGAATCCGCCATTAATTATTATAAAAAGAATAAGAGTGAGAAATTATAATCTCTGATTTCATAATGAAACTTTTCTTCAAAAAGCGCCAAAGAAGTGCAGTCACTATAGGCGCCCTCTATCAATTTACACGGCAACTACACGAGGCAAAATGCTTTTGGAAACGTCACAGCCTTAAATTCTCATCAAATAATAATAAAAAATCTTATTAGTAGGCTGTGGAAACATCCATAATTGTTTTGGCTTGATTAATTTGAACTGAGAATTAAACTGCATTGTACATAATTAACCCACTCCTCTCATAATAAATTTAATGAAAACAACTTCCCAAATAATCCACTAGCTGATCTCTAGAGATCAGTAGCCTAACATAATCACTTCATTAATTGGTGTAGCAAGAAAATAATGAAATTGGCTTTGGGCCCATGCATGGATCTGCAATATGGTCGAGATTCTTTTTTAATATTTAAATTTACATAAAATTAAATAAGGTACGGTTATCTGGAATGAATGATCGAAATGTGAAACATTCCTGGTATCCAACAACAGAAATTTAAAAATGAACTCAAAATAATTTGTTATTCTAGCTATAGACAGACTTGCAGTCTAGCAAAAAATCTAAGTTTTTTTTCCTTCAAAACAAAATCTTACCTTGTTACGAGGCATTTTTAAAAAGAAGACCAAAAAAAAAATAATTACGCTAGGGAATGGATATTGAAGTGTTATTTGAACATTCCATTCAATAAATATTTATTTTAGAAACGGCCGACTTGATAGAAAATGAATCCCCCCTTATAAAAAAAACACTTATTCAAATCTTTAGTCGGAGTTTATCTGACAATCTTGCCATAATTTTGCCACCCATCCTCCTGTAACTTTCATCTTTAGCATTCATGTTCATCTTTCGCTTCAGTTGAAATTCTTTTAAAATTAAGATTTTGAACAAAGTTTATTATTAAAATATAATTAAATTGTCAGATATTTCATTTTAAACAGATTCATTCGATTAAAAACAGGTTGTTCTTAGAAGCAATTTATAAAATTTGAACACAATGGTAAACGATTATTTACGATTCTCTGGCAGCATCAAAAAAGGGTTAACTCGATAAATTAGGATCAGAGATAAAACCTCTGGATTATAGAATATGTATATATGTATAAGCATAAATAAAGTGGAATTTCCACCAAAATATGTATAATTCACGAATTAGTTCTCATGATTTGCAAAGGTTATTAAAATCGCAGCAGCACTGCTGTCACCTGGATACGGATGACCCTTCCATTTCGGCGTATGCCATGGCATCGTGCATTGATGGAAACACCACGTGTTTGTTGCCTTGCTGATAAAACTCTGTAGCAGCCAGCTTCTCACTTACGTGGGCTAAAGCAGGAAAAAAAAAGATTATTATAGAATTTTTTCCCAAATTATATGAATTTTTCAAATATAGCATGCTATGAATATAGCCTATGGGACTTCTCAAAAATATAGGACTACATGCGTATGTGTTACAGAATTTTACTTCGAAAATTTGGGACTCTTAAGATGATGTTTACCAAAAATATGTTTTAGGAATTAGCTTCCAAAGTACATTTGTATAGGAAAATTATGAAAAAAATTTCTCCATACATAGAAATATGTTAGCAATTTTTCTCAAAATATATAGGTATATTAAAGGAATTTTTCTAGAAGTATGGGAATATTAGAGATTTTTTCCACAAAATGCAGGACTACTGTTGAAAGTTTTTTTAAAATATTAAGACCATTTGAAATATACGAGTATTATAGGACACCCTCCCTAAAAAAATAATAATAATAATTATAAATAAAAATACTGCAATATTGTAGAAAATTTGTTCCAAAATACAGGGATATTATTGGAATTTTATTCAAAAATATGGGAGTTTATTTCTCAATAATAGATATATTATTCCAAAAACTAAATAAGATTTTTCACCATACTTAAATGTACACAACTTATCATTTTCCAAATTATATGATTTCAATGATATGCCATTTAAAATTTAGGAAAACTAATAAAACTAATGCATTAGAATGACATTTCTGTATATGAGCACTAAAATAATAATTTTCAAAATACCATTTAGATTTAGCTGTATTATGACTTTCCCAAAAAAAAAACTAATCATATTTTTAATCAGCATCTTATATTTCAGTTTCTCCTAATTTTCAAATAAATCGGCATAAATAGGCAACTGTGAATATCAATCCAATCAATGATTTAATAAAATTTCCCGAGAACTTACCCTGACATCCAGCAACAAATACGGTAATTTCAATGGCTTTAAAATCCTGAATAACCTAAAATAACCAGAAAAACAGGAACTATGTCAGATTCAAGCTTACATGTTATGAGAATAAATAATGGACTTCTTACTATAGCACCAAAATTACAAATATTTTTAATATACCAGCTTTTCTGATGTTAAAATTGCAGAAATCTGATGTATTATGAAACAAAAACTGCAGATTCAACAGTCAGAAAATATTGTAGAAAAACTAGTTTATTTGGGAGTTTTCTGGCAGTTTAAACTACATTTTTATCAATTTTGACTTGATTTTTCTGTAGTATTCCAAAATAATATTATCAGCAGTTTTTGTTTCATAATACGTGGGAATTTGCTGCAGTTTTAAAACTTCATATTTCTACAATATTTTACAGCTTTCCTGCAGTTTTTTTTTTCTAATACTTGAGATCTGTTGCAGTATTAACATCAGAAAAACTGCAGAAATTCTAGTTTACAGTGGAACTATTTTTGCAGGGAAAAATGTCCATTCAACGAATTAAAAATCAGAAAAAAAAAAAAAATAAGAAAATTTCTTTTCCACAACCAGCATGCAAGGCAGTTGTCAAATTCTTCACCTGAATAAGTGCCTCAATTCCTGGAAGGTCAATGTAACTCCATCCAGATGCGTCGATGATAATATGGTGAAGTGGCATGCTTCTCGTTGGTGTTGACTTCGGTTGAGCAATCGGAATGGAGTAACTGTCGTTAAACGACTCGTCTGGGACATTCACTCGTATGCTTCCATATTCAGGACGATTTTTGTCCTTGGAAGGCTAAAATTTGAAAATTAAAAAATATATTGTAGTCAATCTTGTTTCGCTAGCTAAAATGCAACCCCCTCCGAGGACATGCCCAGCTACTACACAAAATTTTTCAGCCTCTCCACACTTTTTGGGGCGTCAAAACTACTGTTTCCCACAGATTTAATTTAATAATACATTGATTTTTTCAGAAAGCATTACTACTGCAATGCTTACTACAAAAACTTTATTTTTGTTTGAAAAGACTTACAAGCTCCACCTGGGACAGAAAGTTAGGTAATCCTCCCAAAAAAGATTTGAGATTATCCATAAGAATCCCGCCAAAATGCTCTCGAAATTCATCCAATCCAATTGGAATTCACAATTTGCTTGATATTTATATGATTTAGCAGTGGTCGATCTATCTTAGTAACCGAGCATGCATGCAGAGGGCGCCCTATCTTTACTACGGAAACCACGAGGTATTTCAATGCAATGATTTTCGTAAATTTAAATTTAGTTTTTTGGGACATAATTGCCAGTATTAGATTCAGAAAATCAATATTAAAAAAAATTACAATGAGTAACAGGTCTTCACTTTGCATTGGTGTGCTGGTCCAATACGGCGGCGAATTTTCGGGCACGACCCGCCTATAAAATTACAGTGAAATTAAAACTAGATTCAAATGGCTTAGAATTGAAAACTAGATCTAAACACAAAACATAAACTAGATCGAAAAATGATATACTGACGCTGGATCCACTCCGACGAGTCGATATAATTCACTCTTAAAATACTCCTTATTTACAAAATATAAGAAGGACGAAAAATGAAAGATTTTTATTCCAGGAGTTTCCTCTGCCTGCAATAAAAATAACAAACTGTACCCTGAATCTACGTTACTACAAATGTGTATACCCTAAAAAAATAATGTAGCTATTTACAAATCAAGTTTATTTGGATCCAATACCGAGATTTTTAAAACCAAAATCATTTTCATGGAATTGCGATTTTGGAAATTATGTTTTTGCAAAAATCAAGATCTCCTAATGATGATTTGAGCTAATTACTCATTTAGATTTCAAGAGAAACATATAAAAATCGTGAGAAAAAGCTATTTTTTTTTTGTAAGGATAAATTTGCAAAATTGTGAGTTACTTTTCGAAAAATTATAACTTACACCTTGGTATTTTGTGAAATCCAAGTACATATCCGTGCCAGGAATTTTTCCCAGCAGACATGCATATGGCCTAAAAAAATAAAAATATCCAGCCAACTTTTGAGAAAAATTGCAACTACGTCGATTATAAAACTCGATTGAAGAATGCGTACCACTGCGTGCGGACTACTATGATAATTAAACTATAGAGCAGTCCGATGCCGAGCCCGATTCCTACGTCTAAAATTGTAACCGCAAGGAATGCCACAATCCACATGGACTAAATCAATAAAAAACGCAAACTCAAAAAAAATTTTAAGCCAAAAGTTGGTATAAACAGGGCAGACCTGCCAATTGGCATTAATTGGCATTTTTTTTAAGCAAAACTAGTTTCCATAAATTTCTTGGCTGTTAAAATGGCAGTGTTTCCAAAGTTTTTCTGAAGTTTGTTTCAAAATGTGTAGGATTTCCTGCATTTACCTTGGAACTTTCATTGGTGGGATAGCTCTGCCAAATAACATTTCATAATGTAAAACCAATTTTCTTAAGTTTTTTTTGGCTGTTAAAACTGAATATAAAGATTCGCTCTATTTTTTTTAAACAGTTTGTGTTTCAATCAATCACGGGGTTTCAATTTACAGTACATTTACTACATCAGAAAAACTTCAAAAAACATTCTTCAGATTACTGACAAACATTTTATATATTGATCTGCCCTGTTCCCGCAATAAATCCCTCTCAAAAATTGTACAAAGATGAATTAGGAGAAGTCTTACCGCTTCCAGTAGAGAGATGGACCAGGCCTTGCGGAGAGTTTTTACTTGCGAAAACATTCCTTTCAGGGCAATCATTACGATTACGGATAATATACACTAGCGCACGAGAAAAAGAAATGAAGCTTTTAGATGAAACAGGTGTCATTAAAATACAAAAATAAATTGTAATATTAGCTAAAACTCACTGATGGCAACGTGCGAAAAATCGGTCCGATAAAAAGAATGGCAAATAAAAGGATTATGGATGCAACAAAGTTGGTCATCTGAAAGCAAACAATTTGAAATTATAAATTAAACATGCCAAGACAGAAAATTTATAAAAACAAATTTAAAAAAAATAAATAACCATAATTAACGTGCTTTACCATTTTATCATTATTTTCTATAATTTTCCAAAAATAATATCCATCGTCTAATAAAACTTGCCATGATGATTCTCCCCCAATATACCCAAAATATAGGATTTTTTTTTCTCAAAAATCCAGAAGTACTATTATATTATATTATAAGAATTTTGCTGTTTTCTAAGGACTTCTTTGGATAATTGTTTTCCCAAATTAAAGGATTATAATAGAAATTTTTGTCAGATTATTCACCCTGGTCTGGATAGACAAAACTAGAAACTGAACTCATAATTTCCCAGTTGTCGGGCAGAAATACTAAATTACTGAATATTTTAAAGAAAAATGAAATCTCAACAAACTGACCAGTGAGCGGCATCCAGCAGCTTCCTGAGCCATCGTGCGAGACATTCCCACACTGCAGGGGACACATTGAAAGAATGATCCACATATATTAATAATTCCCAGAGCTAAAAGTTCCTACACAAATGAAAGATTTTCAAAATAAGTCAAATTGCTAATTTTATAAATTAAGTTTTTTATCCAAACAAATTATGTCTGAAAATTTATTTGGTAAAATGATTCAAAATTCAAAAAGCTAAAACCTACATATATAAAAGCTTACCAACCTTTTTTTACTTGAAAATTTGGAAAAAAATATTTAACTAAACCAAATTAGGGTTCAAAATTTTACATTTTTGTAAAAATTTTCTAAAAACATGAGCAATTTGCAGAGCTAAAAGTTCTTACTTAAACAAAAAATTAAAAAAATTAAATTCACTTAGAAATTTTATAAAAAAATTGGCCGAAATTTTAATTTACAAAAAGAATAAGAAAAAGAAAATGCTGAAAATTAAGACAATAAACAAATTAATAACTTGCCTGATTGCTGTTAACATTGTAGCCATGTTTTTTAGCGAATACTAGCCCAAATGACAATGTTATTGTATAGGAAACAATACAAATAATTATGCTGTCCAGTAATACACTTGGAATGATCCATAAGCTCGGTACAGTAGGTGCCGGTAAACTAAAATAAAAATTAAATATGATAGATTCGCCACTTTACTTTTTAACTCGAGAACCATAATTATGAAATGCAGAGAAAGGTGTTGGATTATTTATTTTTTAAAATAAATACCGTTATTCACACATTTCACAATATCACACATGTGTCACACCCCCATAAAACTGAAACTGGCTTACCCAGTAGGTATGAATCCGACAATTGCCACATTATAAACTTCCTTGAAATCTAAATAATAAGACACTAAAGTGCCAGTCAGGACCTAAAACGTGAAAGTAAGAACACTTACGTATTGTAAAAAAAATACCAGAAATTGCCTTCAAAGGCACTACGGTAAGTAAATTACATTACTTACCGCAAACAGTTCCAGTGGCAAAGGAAACGGCATCACGGTAAGAAACCGAGAACTCAGGTATTTTGCACTTAACATAAATGCGAGTGTTGTTGCCGATGTGATTATTGTAGCTATATTAGCCTTTGGAAGTCTTGCACATACAGCTACAATTATCTGAAAGCAGAAATGGAACTTTTACTCGACATAAACACTTCCTGAAAAATCCTGCAGTATTTAAATATGAATAAAATTTGTCACATTGTGGAACACAAATTAAATTTGTTTTCTTTTGGGTTTTTTTTTTGGATGGGGGGAGTGAATAGATATTAATTTTCAAAGTGCTTTTGAACATTTTGGAATGAGAAAGGATAATTTCCAAATATATTTACTCAAAAATGTTGCAGTCAGAGATAATAATTTCCATAATTTTTTAAAACTTTTTGGGAGCAAAGATAATAATTTTCTTAGTTTTTCATAAATACTGTGGACAAAGATTATAATCTTCCTATTTTTTTTTTTTTTTTTTTTTTTTTACAATATTTTGTAAGCAGAGACAATCATTTTCAAAATTTTGAAAAATTTTCTGGAGTAGGTATAACAACCTCCATATTTTTTTGGTATTGTTAAGAGACAGAGACAATAATTTACCTTAAAAACTTTAACAGGGGAACTGAATGAAGGTATTTTCAGTCCAAACAGTGCAGCCATTTGGCTGGTAAACACGTGACAAGCAGTGCCAGCTAAAAATCCGCTCAACATAGTATCTGACAAATACACGGCCAGGCCGCCAAGACGGAACGTTCCGGTAATCATCTGTAAAAACGATAACATTAAATAAAACTTTCCTCACGGAATTCCATAGGAAATTACGCACAGCCAAAATCTATATTTAAAAACATTAAACAAATCAATAATAAAAATTTTAAAAATTTTAACACATCAGTGTGGTGCTACTTTTTAAAACTTGCATATTTTCAATTAAAGTTTATACATTAAATGACAACTTTTTAGCATAATCGGAGTTTCCCCTACTTGTCTATTTGTTTAGACCCCAATTTTTCAAAGGTTTTCTGTTCCTCAATACTTTAAATTTTCTGCAATATTTACATCAGAACTAAAGACTGCTAGTTTTGCTTGAGACACTAAATTCTGTAACTGGGATTCCCTGACTTTCCCTAGTTTATGAATCAATTTCTCGGCAGGGCCAATAAGCAATGATTTGTTCATTAATATCATTCAAGTTAATTAGTCACTAACGTGGATAATTCCGGCCACCATCGTTATGGCAGTAGCAACACTGATTGCATTCACTTCTTCCCGGCTCTGGACAGGGCTGCTTGGCATCAGTGGCAGTTGAGGAAAAGCAGAGGGCAAGGTACCATTAAAAGGATGAAGCAAACCTTCGAAAGGTGATACTGGTTCAACGGGATGAGTTACCCTTTGCACTACTTCGCCAATCATAACACTTATGACAGCAGTCCCACCTATGAAATAAAAAAAAAAATTAGCATTTGCGGAGATGTGGCCAGGGGCACAGCCAGGATTTTTAAAGGGGGGTGAAGGGGGTTTGGGGTCAGAAACCCCACAGCGGATTGGGCGATATTTTAAAAAATCGAGGCTAGCATAGACGAAATGTTGGTCATGGGGGTCCCAAACCCCCTCCCTTCTCTGTTTGCCTGGGTGCGGAATAGTTGCAGATGTGCCCAAGGATTTGCGGAGAGGTGCAGAATAGCCCCATTTGTTTTTTAATTAATGATTTTAATTGCTGTTAAATCTTTATAGTAATCATAGATATGCCCTATAAGATATACTTGGGTTATGGAATGCCTTTTTAGATACTGGTATCATAAAATAGGGAAATGTGATAAAAATGCACTAGATAGCATAGGTACAACGTTGTCCCATATTTTATTTCGCTAATGCTATTAAATGCATTTTCTCACATTTACATATTTTATTATTTGTAAATGGTTTTATCCATTGAATAAACTGTTTTATGCAAAAATTCAAACTACTTGTGTAACATTAACGAGGTATGGTGCCTCCTCCCCTAAGCTTAAATAGTGATTATGGTAATTTTATAGGTTATTAAATTCAGGCAAATTTTATCTAAAAAGTGCAATACATGTACATCAATCACCCTTCCGCATTTTTGGTCATAATTTATTCGCAATTTGAGAATGGTTTGATGAAATCATTTGTTGAAAAATTACGTCTGCTTGATCCTTGAAGCTATTTTAGGCTATTCTGGTGTTCAATAACAGAAATATGAATACCAAATGTCTGCCTTGACTGTTCTTTAATTGTGAAACTAAAACTATCCTTTCCTAAACGAAACAGATAAAGAGTCAATTTATCTGGGCAATTAATAACTGTGTCACAACTTTTCATTATATTGCAGTTATCTAATCAATTGGAAATAGTACATAGGAAATAATTAAGGGTTTAAGAGCATTGAACGACGTGTCATTGAAATCACGCTACAAAGATCAAAGTCAAGTTTCTAAGATATTTTAAGAAATGTCATTCTTTCAAATTATTGTCAATTTAATTTTTCACTAAAATAAAAGACATTGAATCAAGGGTACAGTAGTAGACATGTGCAGAAAAAAATCAAAGCTGCGGAAGCACAGATCTTGCTTTGGTGGAAAAATGCCACCATCTTAGGACTCCCATATCAATAATATATTAACTTTGAAAATGTTATTTAATCCTTTACAAAATATGAATCCATAATTATTCTATCAGTACTTGACTATAGTGCATAGAAATATTGGGAAGCCAAAAATTAACCATATTAAGTATCACTATCAAAGGTGAAAGTAACAAAAGTGACTAACAGATGGTGCTGGAAAAAGTGAGAAATTATAGGTAAACATCTACTCGATAGTGGGCAGAGTGGGAAATATGGCTTTCGGCGATGAATTTTTATGGAATATTTTATAAGCAAAAAAATTACTTACATAATGCTAAGTGATGTGCAGATCCAACAAATGTATACAATAAATTTGAAAAAAATGCCACATACAAGCCAGTGATTGCTGGCATATATGCCAAAGTGGCAAAGGCCATTCCTGGAAAATATTAAAAAATATTGTAAAAACTGATAAAAACAGACCCATTTCGCAAGTAATGATCCATCCAAGATTGCAACAACCATATTTCACAGGTAGGCTACATTAATATGGCCAAAAATGAGATTGTTTTAATGCAAATGAATGTAAAATAACTCACCTAATGACACGTGCATAATGGCAATTGTAATCCCGGCAATGATGTCGCTCAAGATGTTATTTTTCCACTGGTACTCCGGCAGCCACACCAAGATTGGAAACCTTGCTTTTGCAAAGTTCCACAAGCACTCACTTGTCGGGCAGCCATTTTGGGCGTACTGTTTGACTTTGTCTTTTAGGCCTAGAAAAATAAACCGGGATGATTTTAATTCACAGTTTAATGGTGCATTCTCGGGACAAAATTCCATATCCAAAATTTAACACACATGATATGCCTATTTATATTTGGTTTGCTTGCATTGAGCCCCATTTTGGAAGGAAAATTTCGTGCAGAAACTGCTATTTTCTAATTAAATGCAAATAAAAGTTAACCCTACAAATTAATCTTGTTAGATTAACATATATTGTAGGCCATATTACTCCTACTGGCCACAAAGTCAGCTAATAGCAGTCAATAAAAGCACCCAGGAAATGCATGTTGATGAGATTTGCCAGCAAAACATGTATATGCATCATTGTATTTCTAAGTAAATAGTTTTGTGCCCGCTAGGTGTCTATTGCGGCCTAAGATATGTTCAAGAAACTGTACTGACTAACACATGGCGCTAGTAACAAATATGAAAAAGAATAGTTTTACATTTGCCCATCATGCACCAGTAGTGGGCAATATTCAATATGGCGCTGTTCATGCAGGCTAGTATTTTCAGCAATTCAACGTCTTGAAAACATTCTAATTAGGCTCACCTAATTGGTACTTCTGAATAAAATTTAACTTTTTTTTTGCATTTCTTTTAAAAAATAACTTTGTAGATATATAGTGAGCCATTCCATTTAAAGTGGGTCCTGCGTTAGGTAAAATTTCCCTTACCTTGCTTTGGGTGTGTTATGAATTGATAATTGACATCGAAGGCCTCCTTGTGAAAAGCCGGACGTTCGGGCAGATTGATGACCGGCTGCGTGAACTGGGTTTCTACGAGTCCTTCTTTTCCTTGTTCCGATTCTGTGGTCGATTCTGCAGTTGACAATGTGAAGGACGTGGTGTGATAGAGACTGTCTTCGGGAGTGTTGCTGGAAGTCTTGGGATTTTTCATCGTTATTTTAATTGTCGCAGAAAGTCCGTACGTTAGTTATGATCTAAAAATTAAACAAAACGAATTATTAACCAACCAGTTTTTCTTAGCATTAACAACGCCAGGATTTCTTGCTTCCATGTGAATTTATCAATTGACATCTTGCTTCTGCATTAGCCCAATTAAGAACCCCATCACATATGAAAAGTTTCTGCAAAAATTATTTCTAAAACTACGATGGGAATTTCTGCACAAAAATAGGTGTTATCGGGATTTCTGCAAAAAGTAGAAGATAAGCTCGCACGTTATAATTTATACAGAAACCTAACAGAAAGTCGTTTGAATTATCAAATACATTTTTTGCAGAAAAGTTCACTCACATGCACTAATGAATTTTCTTGCTTCGTTTAATTAATTAAACTGTCAAAAAGACTTGAATTCTGCAGAATAAAATCTCTCACTTGTTAGACACTGTAACATACAGTTTGCAATTTTTTTCCCCACAAAATCTGACTTTCAAGAAGACTTCAATTGCATTTACTTACTGACAGCTGTTCGATCGGCAGCAGTTGAACTCTTTTATCAATTAATGTATACTGTCCATAATGTAACTGACCACTGTCCAACACATTAAACAGTTAAAAGTGCAAGAGCAGAGGTTGGATTAGAGACGTATATATTATTTTTCAGATAAAAATCAATAAATCTTCCATGCCAATGATCATCTGTCCAAAAATTGGGCCTGGACAGAGGCGCACATTACTCACGAGCTGCATTTATCAGGGGGGAAATTATAAAGAAAAACCAGTTGAAACCGGTGGTTATTTGTTTCTGGAAAAATTCTTTCCGAATAATTCGGACAAATAAACCCTGAACGTTGACCAGACTAAATAACTTCCAGGTTTGTTGTTTGATGTGCCCACGAACACGCGTAGACTGTGTGATGCCAAAATAAAAAAAAAATTTCATCGTTGACCCTAAACAACACGATTTATCAAGGACTCATTTGGGCCTACATTGAAAAATCTACAGTACCATACATATTGTACATGAAAATTACTGCTAAATGCTTTTAATGTATTTTTCATCATTGTGCCAAATTTTCAAGACCGTCGACTGACCCCCTTCACGTGGCCGAACTACAACTTTTAGCCAGGGGGATAAAAAAAAATTATTTAGAGCATAAATTCATATAATTTGAATGAAATTATCCAATAATTTTTCTAGATTTCTGGAAAAAAATGCCTATAACTTCCAATAATTTGGAAAGTAGCCATTTTCATAGATACTAGTGGGGCCACCAACTAACTGATTAAGTAGAGAAATAAAATGCAAATATGGAGGACTTGACCACATAGGTCAGCCATATTTCGTAATACAATATTGGCAACCTTTGAAGCTAAAAACAAACACTTTCAATGGTTAACATTTAACAAACGTAACTACTAGATGGCGCCAACAATATCTTCACGATGTTAAAATGTCGCCTTCCATGTATTTTAGAAAAATATGACTTTCTGAAGAATACCAAGTGTGCCGAAAATACTAATACCAATTCCCCTCTCATCTATATTATTTGAATTTAAAAGTCACCTGCTTCAAGGTGAGACATTTCCTTACCTTTTTTTTGAATATTATACACACTAGTCCATCTTTAAATGCACCGTTAAATTATGATATTATGGGTCCAATAAAATTAATGACTTGGTAAAGCAAACTGCACGTTATCAATTTTTACATTTAATTATAAGAGAAACAGAACAATCAATTTTAAATTGCCATTAATCAAAAAGAAAAAAAAAGGATCGAGCGTCATTGCAAATAAAGCTGTTTCAAATATACACCTGTGACAACATAAACACTAAATATATTTAACATTGGCAGAAAATTATAGCAATTTCCAAAAGACAAAAATATTATCACAGTGTCATCCCATTCACTTCCATGTTACTTATCACAACCTTGTTTATACAAATAATATATACAATAACATATACTTAAAAGTTTTTCCCCTAAAACTAGATGGAATGTTATATCAATGATTACTACAAAATATTGGAATATTACATTGGATCTTAATTCTATAAATATATAGGCCTGTGGACTTTCCCCTTTAATAAAAATTCATGAATAATGACCGAAAAGCAGGAAAAGTTTCAAATGCCGATACCTGAATCAAGAAAAAAAAATAGAAAAAAGCTGCATGTAAAGAAACGGCATTCATGACTCACACAAAATTTAAAAAATGTGTCATTTTTGTAAATTTTATTAAAATTCTTAGTAGACTTATAGGGGCCTATAACGTATATAAGAAATAGAAATAATAAAATTATTTTATGAATGTATTAATATATAATTCAATCTAACGAATATTCATGAAACAAGCTGAGTTTTTATGGCATATAACCTTACCAGCTATAATATAGCACTTAAAATGTTTTAAATGCATGGTCATTAAGGGGGCTGTCCACACTTTTAAAAAATGCATGTTCCTATGGGAATCTCCATGTTAAATGAAGGTACAAATTAATCGATAATGGCTAAACATAAATTGACGGGGTTTGATT
>JAQIXP010002365.1:0-15297 GCA_034700285.1 Proteroiulus fuscus
TAATTTGTACCGGTAATTAACATGGAGATTCCCATAGGAGCATGCATTTTGTTGATAGTGTGGAGAGCCCCCTTAAGGTTTTAATGCATCACAAAATAAATTTGGGTCAATTTCATCTTTTTTGAAAGTTGAACTCAACCTATTTTGGGAAAATATTTCTGTATGTTTAAAATAAATTTCTGTAGAATTCCGATATTATTTGGAAGAAATTTCTGTAATATTTCTACATTTTGGGGAAAATTTCACTAATGTGCCTTTATAATTTGCAAATAATTCCTTTAATTTGGCAAAGCATTCCTATAATATTCCTATACTTTGAGAAAAACTCCTAAAATATTCCATTATTTGGAAATAATTGCCATACTATTCGAATAGTATTTGGAAAACATCCCTATAATATTTCTAAATGTTGGGAATAAATTCCTATAGTATGCCAAAATTATTTCGTAAAATTCTTGTATAATATTTCTATAGTTTTGGAAAAAACAAATATTCTATAGTACTTTGGGAAAAAGAATTTCCTATAATATTTCTATACTTTTAAAATAATGCATTGCGAGGAAACAAAACCTCGTAATATTTCAATAGTATTTAGTACTATTATGTTTCAGAATGTTGGAAATAAATTCCCATAGTATTCCAATATTACTTGGAAAAATTCTTATGTAACATTTCTATATTTTGGGGAAAAATTACTATAAAATTCCAGTACTTTAAAAAAGGTTACTAAAATATTGCTATACTTTTGAGATATAATTCCTACAATATTCCAATAGTATTCGGAAAACAATTATAGAATATTTCAGTATGTTGGGAATAAATTTCTATAGTATTCCAATATTATTTTGAAAATTTCTTATATAACATTTCTTAATTTTGGGAAAAAGTTACTAATATTCCAGTACTTTGGGTAAAAACATTTCTGTACCAGTACTTTGAAAAATAATTCCTGTAATATTCCAATAGTATTTCGGAAACATTTTAATATTTTTTTTCAATATGTTGGGAATAAATTCCTATAGTATTCCAAAATTATTTGGAAAAGTTCTCATATAACACTTTAATATTTTGGAAAAAATTCACTATAAAATTTCAGTACTTTTGGAAAAAAAATTCCTACAGTATTTATATACTTTGAGAAATAATTCACATGATATTCCAATAGTATTTGGAAAACATTTCTATCATATTTCGGTATGTTGGTGATAAATTCTTATAGTATTCCAATATAATATGGAAAAATTCTTACATAAAATTTCTATATTTTGGTAAAAACTTACTAGAATATTGCAGTACTTTGAGGGAAAAAAATTCTTAGAATATTCCAATATTTTGAGTAATTATTCCTATAATATTCCCATATTATTTGAAAATAATTCTGTGTGTTTTTTCGTATCTGGCATTACCTTATTCGGTTTTGGTACATTTGTAAGTGTTTCTCCATATCAGAAAGTTTGGTTTCCAAGTTCGGTTTTGCGATTTTGGGCTTGTGTTCCTCTTGAATCTGGCTCATCTGATAATAAGTTACATTATTATTAATATGCACTTTTAATTTCTTGACTTTTAAGGACTTACCTGTACTTTCTTCAGGGCTTCCATTTCTTCCGATAGAATTTCTTGCTCGCGTTTTCTTTCTTGAGCTAGTTTATCAATTACTTCTTTGGTCTTGGCCTCAAATTCGCTGACAATTTTCCGCTTGTCTTCCTCCAATGACTCTTTCATGGCTTCGATCTGTTTGTTTAAATAACATATAAGAAATGTTTAAGGTTTTTTTCTGTGAAAATGTTGAAATTTTAATAATTTAAGCAAATTTGTGTTATACCTGCTTGCTGAAGTCTTCTTTACGCAGCTTTAGTTCTGTTTCTTGAGCTTGCTTCAGTTGGGCCAGATCGGCCTCGTGTTTCGCTTTCAGTTCTTCCAATTTGTCCCTGGAATTTTTCTTAAACTAGAAAATTAGGGGAATTTATGCAGAATTTAGCAGAAAAATTGTTTTTCCCATGAACATTCAATAAAATTATTAATAAATGAAAATTCTAAGAATATTTTTAATACATAGGCTACATATGAATATTGATATTTTATTTGAATAGCTTATTATGATAAATTCAATAAATATTAATCAGATTTTGAAAAAAAATTTAGTAAACAATTATGTAAATACTGACATTGCCGATAGGATTCTAAAATTTAAAAAAAATTGTGAAATTGGAAAAAATTTGAAAATTTTGAACATTTCTACAAAATCTATGAAACTGGCATGAATATAATATTTTTGAAAAATATCAATATATTTTTTTTTTTAAATAAAGATATATTTTCTGGGTTAAAATAAGTAATACATTTATTAACCAAAATAAGTTCAAAATTATCAGCAAAATTGTAGACAAAAAATTGTAATCATACTTGAGAATTTCAAAAATTTTGATTAATTTTGCTAAAATCTAGGAAAGTCAAGACTCATCATTTTTTCTTGAAAAATATCATTGGTAGTGCCTAACCATATTTTGAAAATAAGTACAGTACTTTTAATTTAGGAAATATAGTCCTATTTATATTTCGATACCCGCAAATTTCTAATCACGATTATAAATTCGAATATTTTGTGAAATTTCAAAAAAAGAATTACTTTTGCTTCTTCATCTTTAAAAGCTTGCTCTTTTAGTTCTTCCAACTTCTTGCTGTTTTGCTCTTTCAAGTTTTTGATTTCCTAAACAAATTTTACAAATTTCAAATTTATTCCAAATTTTACACTTTTTATTCGCAAAAGTTTCCATTTATTTAAATATTTACCAGCTGCTGTGCCGTTTGCAGTCCCGTTTTCAGTTTTTCGATTGTTGCCGTATTTTCTTTTCGCATATTTTTAACTTTTGTCGCTAAATCCTTTTGGAGTTTCTCCAGCTGCGCTTGGTTTTCGGACCTGAGTTTATTTTCCTTTTCGGATTTTTCTTTATTGGCTGAATTTTTGAACTCTGAAAATTCCTTATCGAGCTTCTCCCTGCAAACATATTGACGCAAAAATTAGCAGAAATTTTTGTTACAAATTTTTTTGAATTTCAAGAAAATAAGAGCCGGACTTGAACTCCTTCTGCTTGTTATCATGCTCCTTTCTTAGCTTTTCCATTGCAATTTTGGAATCCTCTTCCAATTTGGTTTTGATTTTCTGTTTTTCGTCCTCTAGTTCCTTACTCAAATTTTCCGTAAATATCCTAGAATTCAATTAATTCAATTAATTTTATTATTTTCCCAAATATGAAAATATATCTGATACCGTATTATCGATTATATAATGTTCATGCTGAATTCAGTTGGTGGGTTTCCCTGACTTTCCCTGACCAAAACACAAATTTTCCTTGGCATTTTAATGCAAATATGACAAATTTTGGAAATTCTATAATACTGCATCGAATTCTTTATATGGTATATAAATTTTTGAGAAAAAATATCACAAATTTTGGGGAGGAAAAAACCAATTTAAAAAAAAAATACTTCAAATTTTTTGGGGAAAAAACACATTTTGAAAAAATATAGCAAATTTTTGGGAAAAAACCAGTTTGAATAATAGGCCCTACTATTGTAAAAATATTTTAATATATATTATATATTAATTTCCCTGACTTTTTTGGATTTTTCCAAACAAAATTCCTTTTTATTGACTTTTCCTGACTCCAGGTCAGGAAAAAAAATTGAAAAAATGACGTATGTTGCATTACTTAAGTTCTTCGTCCTGCTTTTTCTTAAGGACCACCCTATCCTGTTCCTTAGGATTTCCCGAAAGTATCGCTTTGGAAGTATCAGTCTTATTCGTAGCAGACGGCGTGTCATGATTTGTTATTTCTGGTACTTTGGGATTGAGTATTGCAGTGACGTCATTGGAATCCGTTTTGGAAAGCAAAGTTTTTTCCTGAGAAGTGCTTTGGTTTTCTTGAGTAAGTGTGACTTTCGTCTTATCGACTCCAGCAGATTTCGTAGCACGGACGTCATCTGTGACGTCACTGGTCAGAGGCTCCTGCTTGACGTCAGTTTTACTGACTGGTTCCTTGGCAACTGCTGGCACTTTGGTGACACTTTGAGGGGTTTTTAGTAATGTATCCTTTGCCGGACTTTCGTCGTCTTTGGCGCTGTCGTCGTGTCCGGTTTGGGACTTAACAGGAAGTAGCTGCTTGGATATCGGGGACAAAATGGTGTCCGTGGTTCCGAAACTACCATTTTTGGTTACGTTGGCCTTGTTGGGAATCTGAGAAATTGGCTTCGGCTTGATGAAATTGGATTTCTGATAAATACAAATAAAAAAGAATAAAAGGATGTATGACACTTTCTGGATTGTGTTAGTTTTTGTATTTTGCGAAAAATCAATGCTGGTGAATTTTTAAAAAGGCTGTGAGATTTCAGTGAATTTTTGTAAATTTTTGGTATTTTTTAAATGATTCTTAATAATTCTCATGCAAATTTTGATCATTTTGGTGAGTATCGAAATGATTCTGTTGTGAGTATCCTACTTTTCTGGTTTTTGCATAAAATTCAAAGATTCTTGATGAGTTTTAGCAATTTGTGGTGGATTTTGAGCCCTTGTGATTATTGCGATAATTTTTGGAAATTTCAAAGTGATTCATAATAATTTTTTTGAGAATTTTGATACTTTTGGTGATTATCGAAATGATTCTGTTGCCTTTGTCCTACTTTTCTGGTATTTGCTTAAAATTCAAAGATTTTTGAAGAGTTCTAGCGATCCATGGTGAATTTTGAGTCCTCGTGCTTAGAGGCGCGAATTTTTGGGAATTTCTAAGCATTTCTTAATAATTTTTTTTTGAGAATTTTGATATTTTTGGTGATGAGCAAAATGATTCTGTTGCGAGTATCCTAATTTTCTGGATTTTGCATAAAATTCGGAGATTCATAAAGGGTTTTAGTGATTAGAGGTGAATTTTTTGGATTTTCAAAGTCTTTTTAATTCCTGACAAGAATATTAGAATTTTTAAAGTTATTTTTAATAATTTGTATTTGAATTTTGATATTTTTTGCGCTTATCACATATATTTGGTTGGTTTATCCTATTTTTCTGGGTTTTCATAAATTTCAGAGATTTTCAGAAATTTTTGCGATTCGTGATGATTTTTCAAAGCGAAAAATATTGTATTTACTTTGACCACTGGTTCCAAATCCGATGCATCCAGAAATCCAAACCTGTCTTCTAAACCATCCTCGCTTTGCAAATCATCGCTTAAAAGTGGAGGACTTTTCGATAGGTCAAACTCGGTTTCCTTGAATTAATATGAAAAAAACTGCCTATAACCATTCTGTAACCAGTAACCATTCTTAACTAATTATAATCCTACCTCGTACGAGAAATTCAACGGATCGGAGTCATCCAGCTTGAAATCAAAATGGACATTTTTGGGAGCCTTTCGTGCCTGCGAGAACATTTTTGAAAAACAATTTTAGTCTTTGAAAACGTAAACAACAACATGGTTAGTGACGGTTACCTTACCGTATTCGGTGATCTCGTGTCGAAGGGCTCCTTCATCAGGGCAGAGTTGAAGCGGCTCTGTTTGGTGACCGGAGGCCCGAGTTTTTTCTGCGATTTGTGCAGCTCCCCTGGAGACAAGCTCTTTGACAGGGAACCTAGGGACCCTTGTGGCTGAACTCTTCCCTAAATATTGGAAATCATTCCAATTAGAAAAATCTGCGAGATTTTGGCTGCAGATGCAAAAGGACACTTGCCAGAGCGTCGGCAGATTTCAGAGGAGCCAGACTTCCGAGCCGTTTCTCGAGCCTGACCGGAGCTAATTTTTCCTAATTGAAAAAACTGAATTGGTCCCACTTGCCATTTTGAACCTTTCGTAAAAATGTTAACAATGTTGTTAGCGGTACCTTAGGTTTGCCCGTGGTACCTTTACCACGCTCCTTTTCCACTACCTTGCGGTAATGCTCGTCGCAGGGATGGTCCCAACTGCTTTGTCCGGTTTGGAAATTGAAGTAGTAAATATCTCCCTCTTCGTCTTGGCTGAAAATGCAAGTTTTTTTTTATAATATAAAGGATTGTTTTTTTGTACCTGTGTCAAGTAACCATTGGTGGTAGTTTACCAGGGCTTCCACTGTTCCGGTAAAGGTGCCACTATCCCTTCCCGCGCTATCCACATCAGGTGCGGCTCGGTATCCGGGTTTATCCCGATCATCTTGGCAAATTCCAGAAGTTCTGCAATTGACCAAAACTATAGTTAATTCTTTCACAAGTTATTTTTGACACTTTTAACTTTTCGCCCAGAAATGGATTTAGGAACCGTTGTGATGCAGTCAAGATTTTTACAAAAATTCTGCCAAAAATATTAATTTTTAGTATTTTTTTTTAATGTAAATGGACATTCCAGCGTAGATTAATATAAAGGGGAAGTGTCAGCTTGTCACAAGTTATTTTTAAAATAAAGACAAACGATACACGAAGTCGAGAAGGGCAGCGAAATTAATTTCTGACTTGCCATAATTCAGAAATCATGACTTTTCTTTTTTAAAACAAACATGGATGGCGCCATTTTACCCTTTTATTGCAAAAGGGAACTAGCGCCATCTAATAGTTACTTTTGTAAATTAAGCCATTGAAATTATTCATATAGGGCTTCATTATTCTCTATTGAGTAGTAGTAATTTGTTTTGGATTCCTAAGATGGCTGACCAAATTGAATGGTAGTTCTTAACTTACTCGGTAGATGGCACCACTAACTTTCTTTTTAAAAAAAACGGATACTTCCATTGAATCGTTATGTATATAATTTTTGCTAATCACTCACTGAATGGTAAACAAATAAATCAACAAAGCAGTATAAACAATACTTGATGACATTTACCTGTAGTTGGCTTACTATGAGTTAACGGTTAGCACTGACCAAGCTTTATTTTTATACGGCAATTCTAAACTCTCAATGATCAGTCATGATGACTCTTGACACATACTTACCTAACCAAGAAATAATCCTTGCAGCATGAAATTAAATTTTGCCTGGTCTATGACTAGACGACATTTACCGGTAGTTGGCTTACTATGAGTTAAGGGTTATCACTGACCAAGCCAGCATTTTTTTATTCTTAAGCCTCATGCTTTCATTTGTAAAAATACCCAGGTATTTTATTTTGGTAAATGTTTTCTGAAAATCTTGCTCAGCTTAAAAATTTTAAAATAGAAAAAAAAAATTTTTTTTTGCCAATTTCGGATTTTTATCCAAATTTGAAATGATGTCATGGATTATTCTGGATATTTGAAATATTTTCAGCAAAAATAAATAAATAAAATAAACAAATTTTAACTATGCAATTTCATACCATAAATAAATTTAAGAAAACAGGGTTCTTACACATTAAAAAATATTAATATCCAGGACTTTCAAGGATTTTTATTCAAGCATTTCCAGGACTTTTTCAACAAACATCTACCCAAGTTAACATTTTTTAAAAAATAATTATTGTTTCTCGTCCATCAGCTTGTTCATTTCCTGGTATTCAAATTAAAAATAAAAATACATTCCAGGACTTTTAAGGACTTTCCAGGACAAAAAATGTTTTCTGGGATTTTCAAGGATTTCCCTGAGAAAATTCATTGCAATGCTAACCGATGCATTTTTGCCATCTACTGTTAACTTCCTTTAGAAAAAGGCAATGAATAATTCTGATAATTTCAGATTTTTCAGCAAATTTTGCACAAAATAACCAAATATTTTATCTAATATTCATGTCACTCATGCATTTTAATAAGAAATCAATGCATTTTTGTCACATTTTTAACTAAAAAAATTGGGTCCAAAAACAAGTTATTTTTTCAAAATTTTCAAATTTCGCGGGGTTTTCGCATATAAAGGTCGTTTGGGACCACACACGTTGACCTCGCCTAAACGGTCACTGCACCCAAAATTCAATCCTAAACCATGACCCGAAGTTCACTTTACCTACAATCAGTCACCAATTAACTACAGAGTCCCCAGGGTACTGTACACGTGTATTTTTACCACGTGTTGCCATGGTGATATGCTTTGTTTACATCATAACAAAAGAAAACAACAAGGGGAAAAAGTTCACTGTGAACCTACCTTCTTCTGTGGCTTCATAGTTTTCTTCGAAATGTTCCATCATGACCAATTGACCACTGGCCGAAGAGTCACTCATTTTGACAGCATTGACCTCTGAACCCGGGGGCTGCTGCGGTTCTAGCAGCCCCGCATGAACTGGCTAGCTGTACCGCGGTGCCATGGTCGGGTACCACACACATTGTTATCCTGCAATAACCTCTGTAATCTGACAGGTTCAGAACACGAGTGTCGTGAATCCTATTGAGTTTCACGTCGCCTTGACGACACTCCATAGAGTGTGAGGATACAAAGCGACTGGAGGATACCTTGTGGTGGTGATTGGAACTAGAAACATTAAATTGGGATTTTTTTCATTGGCTGGAATTGGGCTGGGAACGCCCCTTTTGTTAGTTGCTAATAGATCCACAGATGGCGTTACCGGTCATAATGGGATAGTATTGATGTACAGGGTGTCAGATAAGTTGAAATGCAGCTTGTACTTAAAAGAAGGTAAGATTTACCATTGAAAAGTAGGCTTTTCAATGGGGAATTTGAATTTAAGAAAGAAAATAATATTTTAAATATATTATTACATTTCACTCCTGTCATTAGTAATATTCATGTAAAAATGCCAATACCGGCAACAAAAAAAAGTATTTTTGGAAATATTTGTACATGGTAATACTGGTATTTAGCCAAAGTGGTATATTATTGGGCACCAGTATCCCCAATATCAATACCATTAAAACCCATATATGTTGGTTATTGTGGCAAAGTATACCAGTATGTGTTAATACCAGCAAAAAAGTATTTTTAATATAGGTATAATAGTGGTATTTAGCCAAACTGGTATATCGGGTTCCAGAACTCCCTATATATAAACACCATAAAAACCAATTAATATTATGTTGATTATAGTGGCAAAGCCACTAGCAAAAAAAAGTATTTTTGGAAATATTGGTATACCAGTAAAATGCGGTAGTTCATTATTGTAGTATTTACCCAAACTGGTATAGTGGGTACCAACATTCCCAATATAAATAACATTTAAACAAATGTATGTTGGTTATAGTGGCAAAGTATGTGTTAATGCCAGTAAAAAAGCCATTTTGGAAATGTTGGTATAATACTGGTATTTAGTCAAACTGGTATATTGGGTACCAGTATTCCAAATAGAAACACCATTAAAGCAAATAAATATATGTTGGCTATAGTGGCAAAGTCATATGTTAATACCAATATCAGTACATTACCCAATACAACCAGTATCACTAGACTTGTTGGTATTATAATTGGTATTTAGCAATATATGGTGTTAAATCGAAAATACTGACCTCTTACAAAAATCTTGTTATATTGGAAAATTCATAATTGTTAATTCCAACATCAATACAGTAATCCAACACAGCTAGTATTACTGGAATTGATACATCATAATTGGTACTTAGCAGTATACAGCCAGTACTGTTTTATATTTAAAATACTGGCCCTCAAAAATAGTTGGTTATATTGGCAAATTCAAAATAGGTTAATGATTGACAACATCAGTACAATACCAAACAGAACCAGTACTGGATTTATTGGCATCATAATTTTATTTAACAATAAAATGTGTGTTGAAAATACTGACCATTAAAATATAATATTGGTCATATTGGCAATTTCATATAATAGGTTAATGCCAACATCTGTTCAATACCAGCCCAACACAACCAGTATTACTGGCATCATAATAGTATTGAGCAGTACTGCTATATTGAAAATACTAGCCATTCAAAAAAATATTTGGTTATATTG
This sequence comes from Proteroiulus fuscus, assembly GCA_034700285.1. Classification (NCBI taxonomy): domain Eukaryota; kingdom Metazoa; phylum Arthropoda; class Diplopoda; order Julida; family Blaniulidae; genus Proteroiulus; species Proteroiulus fuscus. The sequence continues at coordinate 9,849 of JAQIXP010002365.1, forward strand.
GCAAATTCATAATAGGTTAATTTCAACATCAGTGCAGTATTAAACACAACCAGTATTACTGGTCTTTGATTGGCGTTAGTTGGTATTTAGCAATACTGTGTAATTTTCAAAATACTAGCCCCTTAAAAAAATTGTTGGTAATATTAACATTTTTACTTGGGTACTGACAAGTATATTGTTCAGTATTTTTATTGGCTTGTATGTATGAATACGAAAAATTTGCTCAATATTGAATCCAGTATCTGCATTTTCTTTACACTATGCTAATATTACGGAGCAATTTCACTGACGTCATAATGGTGATGTCATAGCTCCACCCACAACCATATATAGGCATAAATGACACTGTTGACAGCCCATTTATAGCATTTGTGAGGGAGAAAAATGCATTGGAAATGCAAATGACCATTCACCCTATTCCAGTATAAAATAACCAGTATACCAATAGTATTGGTATAGTGTGTTTTGGCATACTGGGTTTAATATCCATGCACATAAATGTTAACAACCAGTAAAAATGCTAAACAACCAATATTGGTGATTTATTGGTCAATGGTACCAATATTTACACAAATGTTAACAACCACTAAACTACCAATATTACCATTAATATACATATACAACCAATATTATTGGATTTTCTTTTGGTTAATCATTATACCTTGGCCTTAGTTTAACTAGTAATTAAAAGCTTGCATTTGCCCTTGTGTTTTCACTCTTAAATCCAATGCGGAAGGATTAAAGCCTTTTTTAAGCCTAGTTTCAAAATATGAAATATGTTCTCCTGCGATTGGGTCATAATTTAATAATTATTCTGAAGAGTCAATCATTAATGCGTCAGCAAATGTGTGATAAACAATTTTTTTCACCTTACATAAATGCATGAGCTAAGTGTCAAGGTCCTAACCAAATCTTCATTACTCTGCAATTTTCTTTTGGAAACTTTTAATCTGGGTTAAGATTGGCTCATTTTGTTGAAATTGTTATAAGACGACTTAAGCAGTTGCTAAAAATGGCATTTAATTGAATAGTTTCTTGGTTAGTTTTTTTTTTTTTTGTATTTGGGGAAACTTTATTCCAATAATGGTATTTTTGAAATGGTAGAAAATACATTTCCTATAAGGTAGCCATTTTTGCAGATATCAGTGGCGCCACCAACGGATTAAATTGAGTACTACTATGCTAATTTACGTTTTCTTGGTCATATGAGTGAAGCCAAAACAAACACTTTCGATAGAGGAAATTAAGCAAATTTAGCTACTAGATGGCGCCAGTCATATCCACAATATATGGATGGCTTAATTCACAAGTAGCGAATGAGCCAATTTGTCAAAAATGAGATACGTGAACCATTGGGATCCTGGAAGTGTCACTAATTAACATAAAGTTACAGAAATTAGTTAAACCAATAATTGTTAACAGAAGTGAAGAGTAGCGAATATTCAACAAGGTATCATCCCTAAAAGTTACGTAGTGTTTAATTCAGAAGTAGCGAATAAGCCAATTTGTCAAAAATGAGATAATTCAAACATTGGGATCCTGGAAGTGTCCCTAATTCACCTAAAGTTACATAAATTTGTTAAACTAATAATTGTTAAAGTTACAGAAGTGAAGAGTAGCGAATATCCAACAAGGTATCATTCCTTAAAAGTTACAAGTAGCGAATGGCGCCATTTGTTAGTTTACCATTTAAAAATTGCAGAGACATTGATTTTTATAACAAAAGCCCTCACGGTTTAGAATAAACTAATCAACAATCAGAAGTAGCGAATGTGACAATACTCCCAACTTTTTTTGCACAGTTAACTAATGGATGTGCACATTCGCTACTTCACACTTTATTTATTTCGGTTTCCTGCAAACTTAATTAAAGTCCAACTAGCGAATGTGCATTTTTCAGCCTTTTATTTCTGAAATTACTTAATAAATTTACTAAATTTAACTATTTTTAACAAAAATTAATACTTATTGTTTCATCTGTTCACCAAATTTCAGCCTTTTAACATTGTTTATTTCCAAATTATGCCATTTTTTCCATAAAAATGCTATTATCTCACACGCAACTTTTGGCTTATTCGCTACTTTTGAATTAAGACGTCGATATATAATAGGTAAAACGCTGACTTCAATTTGTTATTTACTTGCAATTAAAAAGAAAAATTAGAGCCTTTAACTTTTCTGTTTCTTTAACAAATTTAACAAATGTAACCACTAGATGGCGTCAGTAATATCCACATTATATTTTGAAATTAATCCTTCAAGAAGGCAATCACACACAACACATAACAAAAAACTTTTATTTTTTTAAAAAAAAAGATGCATTTTTGCTATTAACAATTTTTCAATAATAACTCGATTGATTGTGGTTAGAGCTAACCATGACAATTCCCACTGGAATTAATATTAATTATTAATTCTAAATTTTTTAACAAGTGTAAATTGCTCCTTTATTTCACCTCACATTAACCTCCAATTCTCCTTCTATTCATTTCTCCCCATTGCATTGCATGTATTTCCATTCCAAGGGTTTCTGACCTGCACAATATAACACTGTTTCTAGGCCAGATTTTGGGCCAATCAGATGACAGAATTCTGCAAATATTTATACACAAATGGACACGGAAGCTATACCGTGACATGGAAGTGTGCAGGGTGAATCTTCGTGCTTTGCATACAAAGAAATGGGCCAAACTGTATTATGATATAAAATTATATAATATGCATTAAGCAATTTAAGGTCAAAGTTTTCTGTGTTTTATTTTTTATGAAAACTGGTAGTACATTCTGGAAAAAAGCCAAACATCAGATTGACATGTGCAGAAGTGCATATAACACCAATAAAGCATATTATGAAGTGCATCTATTTGTGAGTCCATGAATTGCAAGTGTGTATCACAAGTGGTGAATAAGCCAATGAAATAATTGTACCTTGTGATCCTGGAAGTGTCCCTAATGAACCTAAAGTTGCAGAAACTAATTGAACCAATAATTGTTAAACTTACAGAAGCGAACAGTAGCGAATAAGCCACAAGCTATCATTTCTAAAAGTTACAAGTAGTGAATAATACCACTATACATTTTAAATCTTTCTCGAAACCTGGATTTTTTATCAAAGTACAAGTAGCGAATAAGACAATTTTCGCTCATTTATTTTTGCATTCTTTTTTATTCAATAGGAAAACTAATGGATGTGCATATGTGCTACTTCACACTTAATTTATTTTGCTTTTCCTGCAAAATTAATAAAAGTCCAACTAGCGAATTTGCATTTTTAAGCCTTTTATTTCTCAAATCTCTTAATTAATTTACTAATTAAATTATTTAACAACAATTAGCACAATCTCTATAAAATATATATATTTTTTTATCTGTTTACCAAACTTCAGCCTTTTAACATTGTTTATTTCCAAGTTATACCATTTTTTAATAAAATTGCTATTATCTCAAAAGCAACTTTTGGCTTATTCGCTACTTGTGAATTAACCATCGGTAGGCCTATATAACTAACTGGATCCATGTAATAAATGCATCTGGTCATACATTAAAAATACATATAAATGGATTACCATCTTAACTGATTAACATATAATCACAGATCAGGTTCTATGCATTTCCAATCATCTTTTTTTTTTAGCTGGTATTCAGTTTATACGTAAATCCGAAAACCATGCCGGGAAGTCATCAGAAATGATATCTGTAAAAAATGTTTTAATCAATTATTTAAGGCAACATCATTCTTTCTTACAGATTCTGATTATGTGTATTTCAGTTTATGCGTAGGTAGTTCAGAAAGCTGCATGACATTGGCCATAAATGCTCTGTACAGGATGAATATGTTAGTCCTTGCACGTTATACTCAATACGGGATAGTACTATAGTAGTATTAGTAGTTATGCATAGATCAGATTATATGCATTTCCGATTATCATTTTTAGCTGTTATTCAGTTTATAGGCCAAACCAAAACCGAAAAATCAAACCAGGGAAGTCATCAGAAATGATTTCTGCAAAAATTGTATATATATATTTGTTTTTTACAGGTTCTGGTGCTTAAAAACAGGAAATGCACAACATTTTGCAGATGTAGTATCAGGATTACTGCAGCCTGGAAAGTCATGGAAAATGGGAATTTCATGAAGAGTGCCCTAAGTATTCTTAAATCATTAATTTTAATTATGATTCCAATCATGATTTTGGTTTAAAAAAAATCGTTGATTTGAAACTGCAAAGATGTTTACCAATAATAATAATAAACCTGCACCATAGGTGCACAGCATGATGGAAGAATGGTTGTTATTATTTTTTTTTGAATTTCAACTATAGTCAATTTAGTAACAATCATCATATCAATGGGGCAAAAAGGGGCATAGGGTTTTGTATGTAGGCTTAGCTTAGCAATATGTTTGCCATATTGTGTGGATATTACTGGCGCCATCTAGTAGTTTAATTTAAATCAGAATTACATGGTTCTGCTAAACTTAATCCGTTGGTGGCGCCACTAATATCTGCAAAAATGGCTACTTTGTATGAAATTCATTTTCTACCAAATCAGGCTGTTTTCAAATAAATAGTTACTGAATGATTGATAAGTACAAAGTAAATTAATGACACATAATTTAACTAAAAAAATCATGTATTTTGATGAATTTTTTTTTTAAATGTTTTATTATTTTTTTAAAAAAATTTGTTCTAAAAGTCATGCTTTTTATAATGAATATATAATTTTGCGATTATTAGCCATCGATTTTTATGACTTATTAATTTTGTTAAAAAAAATCATAATTTTTATGATTTTTAAAAAAATATTGTTTAAAAAGCCAGGATAATAATATTATAAATCGATTTTTCATTTTTTTTTAAAATCATAATATCAATGATTTTTAAATTTTTTTTAAAAAGTCATGACATTTATCAATCGATTTTTACGGCGATTTTATTTTGTTAAAAAAAATCCTGATTTTTATGATTTTTTTCAATTTTGTCCAAAAAGTCACGAAATTTATTCAATAATTTTCATGAGTTTTTATTTTGATCAAAAGCTTATGATTTTTATCTATGGATTTTGTATGACCTAGCTTTCTTATTCAAAAGATCAAATCATGATTTTTATCCATTTTAAAAATATTTTAATATGACAAAATTGCTTAAGGGGGCTGTCCACATTTTTAAAAAATGGCATGCTCCTATGGGAATCTCCATGTTAAGTAAATTAAAGTACCGGTACAAAATAATCAATAATGGCTAAACATAAATTGACGGGGTTTCATTTTTTATGAAGGACAATTAAATTTACTAAAACTTGATGAATTCTTTTTTTGTTAATCTGCCCTGTGAGCCGTACAATCGGGCAAAATGTGGCGAAAAAATTAGCGTTATACTTTAAAATTCGATAAATAAATATAAAATGCACGTAATAACGAAATCGATCTTATACATTTTGTAGTAAATTA